>VZSZ01011230.1:65232-88356 GCA_013398815.1 Ibidorhyncha struthersii | reverse complement strand
CTGAAAGGGTTATCCAGCACTGCAATAGGCTGCCTAGGGAGGTGGTGGATTTGCCATCCCTGGAGGTGTTTAAAAAAAGGGTAGATGTGGTACTTGGGGATATGGTTTAGAAGTGTTTTTTGTCAGGTTAGGTTAATGGTTGGACTTGATGATCTTAAAGGTCTCTTCCAACCTTGACAATTCTATGATTCTATGATTCCATGATTCTATGATTCTAAGAAATGAGAAAGAAGACCATATAAAATCTCCCCAAACCCCTGAAGAATATCCTCTTGGGTTTTACTTCCTCGTGTATATTGCAATTAGGAACAGAGTAACTTTTCCCTCCTAAAGAACACAGGACTGAACCACTGTTCAGCAAAGTGCCACATATTGAGAGAAAAATGCTGACCCCACATATGCCAACAGGTGACATTTGATTAACTGGACTTATATCATAATTTCATCCTTTAGTCTCCAGCATACCAAACACCTTCCTTTTCCTTTTCCTAATTTCCCGGAATCACCCAGGATAGTTAATTCTAACTGAACTGAAGAAGTACTGAGATTTCAAATGTTTAATATGCTTTAAGCTGTACAACACATCTTAGGCAGCAGAATCTCAGAAAGGATCTGATTTCAAGAAACTTGGGTCATATCACTGTAGGCAGTCGCATTTGCAAGCTAACAAAAGCAAAATGAGACGAACAAAGTAAACTAAAATTAGTAACAACATGTTTCTTGCCTGTGGCAACATATATAATAGGTAATGGATGATGACAGAAGACTCCTAATTTTTCCTCTCACTTCTACTAATAGAGCAAATAAAAACATTTTATCAGTTACACTGAGCCTCTCCCTGTCTGTGTGGGCTAGGAAACAGAGAAATTTAACCCACAGATCTCTTCTTTTTCTTTTCTCAAAGGTGTACAGCAAACTGCCATTAGTGACAGAAACTTGCAGAATTGCTCTGAATGTGCAGCAAAGAGTGTAGAGCACAGTCAGGCTCTGGAAAGGCTCAGTGGAGACGAGGAGATACAATATGCAGTTCTCACAGTAAAGGCTCTTCCACAGGTACCATATACTTTGCTTTCACTGGAAGAAGCCCACACAGGAACCTTGCCCGTTTCAGGACTTTTCACCCCTTTCCTCACTGAAAACACTGTTGAGATCATCAATTTCATAAAAAAAACAGAAGATATTGATGAAACACTTTTTCATACAATTAGGAGGTAATTGGACTGATTTGAACTAATGGACAACAATATAGTCTTTATTTCCTCTTATTAGCAAAAGTGGAAAGTAAATCAGGAATTGTTCTGTATTGGTAAATAAAGAAGAAAAGAGAATCAGACCCCACCTATTCAGTGAAGTTCCTACAAGAATAATATGTATATAACTAGTTTGTGTTTTTATCTTAATAAATGTATACACTCAGAAACAGTCCTCTGTAATTTCTACTATTTTTCCTATCATTTTCCACCATAGTTTCAGTGAAACTATTAAGGAAAGTAGTGAGACTATTAAGGAAAGAGACTAGCATGAAAAGCAGTGAGATTACCTACTTGGAATTAGCTGAGACAGACTCCACGCTTCATAGCTGACTGTTATGTAATAGTTAAAACCCAGGTATTCTATGCAACCAAACATTCTGTATCTCAAATTCTTTAAATGTATTGTATGGAATGGAATAATTTTATTATTTCTGATGCAATCTTCTCCATGCTTAATAACACCTTCATCTCTATATTTAGACCTCCAGCCATAAAATTCTACTCTGGCATGCCTTAGACTGAAAGTTTTTGATTTGAGGAGTAAGATACATGTCTTGTGTTTTGTTTAGTGTTTTGTGACATTGTGTTTTATAAAAGCGAAAGAACTGTAAAAATAAAATAGAGCATTAGATAAAGAGTTAATCATAATAATGCAGTGTTTCAGAAAAATCTCTACAACTATGGAGTTGTCACCAGAATGAGAAGGGAAGTACTACTGTTTGATCGCATATACAGTTCCCTCAACTTGTAAAGTTGGCTATCTAATTCTCACCTAGCACAGGTGTTACAAAACCATATTACTACTGCTGATTACAATTGATACATCTATAGCAGTAATAGAAAAAGCACCAGAATACAGACCTGAACACGAATACAAAATTTTCCATACAGTTAATTGTAAGGACAACCCTTTGGCTGTAGCCCAAATTATCTGGCACTCTGTCAAAAATGCTCAGGCTTTGTCTCGGTAGAATATTACTGGTGAAAAAATGCTACTTATGGGCAGTTAGGATGCAGGCACACAGGCTTCTTTGGATAGTTCTGAAAAAAAAGGTGAGCTAAATGAACAAAAGTTGTTTTTATTTTGGTCAGGGCTCAAAAGTTGACCTATTTTATTTATCAGAATTAACGGACAATAACACCTTCGGAGAAAGTGATAGAAAAATGTCATGAGAATACAAGGAAAAAAAGTACCTATAAGGTTAGATTAATCTCATATTTATGTACTCTGAATAACATTATGTCATTGATATGCCGTTCATCTGGTCTTTAGTTGGGGGAAATTTTATTCATGCTCCTTCACAGAAATTGAAGACATTGAAGTAATATAGATTATTACAGTATTATATTTAGCTGTTTCTATAACACTCCACTGTCACTTCCTTCTACTTTCTGATCCTGTTCTTGTACCCTAGAAATTAGTAGAGAATACTCTTCCATTTCCAGGATTGAAGCAGTTTTTGTTCTGGCACTCTAAAGCTCCCCTTCAGGCCAAGGGGGGAATTAAATCTAAATCTTCTGCCTGGGTGTTTTAGGCACTAATCTGCTTTCTTTAAAAACAGTACACAATAACACCCACAGCTTTTCTTCTGTCTGTGCTGTTTTCTTATAAAGCAGCTTCTACTGTAGGAAAATGTATACTATTACTTGCATTAGGCATGCTTTGAGCACACACACAACAAACAGAGCACTTCAAAGCCCTTTATACTTTAACCCCCATCACAAGTAATTGTAAAGTAGGTGCTGGACTGCGTGTGATTCAGATAGTCTTAAACTGTGCAAAAAACACAAAGGAAGCACATAAAATAGGAATCACGTAAAGTAGAAACCTTTTGATCTAACTCCAGCCATCGAAATTTTAGCCAAGCAGTCTTAAAAAAAAATATCTGGACTTCCTTTAGAGTCTTGGATTCCTATCTTAGAAGAAGTTGACTTGGTAACTAGCTGAGAAAAATGTGTAACTACTAGAGGGTTAAAACGAAATTATATGAATCTTATACTTAGAAAACAATCTCAGAAGAGTATCTAGTAGCTCCAGATGTACTGGGTTGCTCTTGGGTTATGATTTTGCACTCAGTCTTTCAGTTCTGCCCAAGGCCTGCTTTGTTTGCTTAATACCGCTAAGTAAAAGACAAGCATATAGAAGTGCTTACAGAATTAGATATTTGAAGGCTTCTCACCCTTTCTGTACAAAAGCTAGTTGTTAGTGTTCTACATCAAGTAGGAAATTCAGGTTTGACCTCAGAGTATTCAAAGCCACAGCTTTCACGATGAAAGACTTGAGCTGTTTTGTGGGATCTGTTCCTCTGTACAGAAGGAGATGAAATTCCAGGAGCGAGATGAAAACCAAGACAGAAATGAATTATGTCAATGGCTAGGACACACCATCTGTGACTATGGGACTCAGGTCTCTAATTATTTCTAATTTTTCTTTGGTGACTGTTTAATGCAACTGCGTAAGCAATCCAGACAATAGAAACCAGTACCCTTTTATCTTGGCTGAGAGTCCTACAGATAGACTTTGCACTCTTTATGATTACTTCCTCTAGCCTCTTGATTCTTGCATTATTTATTTGACAGTAGTTTGACAGTAAAGATGGAGAATTCAACCAGATCCTTCAGCCTGATGAGAGTAACTTACAAATCAGTTCTGAGAATTTCTATTCTCTTTATTTTTTTGTATTATTGTTATTCTTGCAGCCAGCAGACGAGCAGTCTCTCAACTCTTATTCAGCTCCAACCATGAATTGTTTTAGAGAAAAGTGACTGTGATTAATGGCATTAAACATTGTTTGGTGTGTGTTAGGTATACTAAGAACACAGTAAAAGCACAAAAACCTAGGAAAAATGTACTACTGCTTAACTTATGAAACTTTAAAAGGCTTAGCTATGGGATGGGTACTGAGATGCTTAGCTCTACTCAAATAGCAGCACCTTGGGCACGACCTGTAGCAGAAAATTAAGCACCATAGGCAAGCTTATAGGTGAAAGTTGTGTTCCTATGGACCACAGAGGAAGGGTTAAGAGGTTAATTTGGGTTCTGTGATTGCACACTTGGCTTTAAGCGTATTAAGCTTGAGTAAAATCTAATGCAGGTATTTAGGTTTTTCACATAATATGTCACCTGGATCTTCATATTAAGCTGAACTACTTATCTTTTAAATTTTCATATAGATCTGATTCTCAACATTAGTTTTCCTGTGTAAAATGTCCATATATTTCAAACACTGAAGAGTGAAATTAGTGATATAATTAAAATGCATTTAATTGTCTCTTTAAAATGTTATTTATGGTTCTCTTTATTAAAGGTCCAGTAAAATAAGAATATATTAGGTACTTATACAGTAACTGGTGAATTAGTTTACGTATGGTCCTGCTGATAACCTTTATAAGAGAACACTTGACATTTTAAATGATTTGTTCACACTGGAAACATGAATGTGGCAAATGTCTGTAGATGTGTCAGCTGGCATAATTCTAAAAATAAATAAAAGTATTTTTTAATGGAGAATGTGGAAACTTGATGGTTTGCAAACTGTGGTTGTTCTTCAATGAAGAAACATGAGATTTTCAGCGATATGTTTTTATCATAAAGAAATTTTGCTTTTTTTTTTACTTTTCATTTTTAATCAACACTGCAAAAACTGCAAAAACTGCAAAAAGATCAAATACTAAATGTATTGAGACTTTAAATATATTTCTTAGTGCTTTTATACAACTACAGTATACAGAATTATTAGAATTTTTATAGAGTTTTATAAGGACTCTTACAGTCTATCACTTTGTTGTTTTACTATTTTCAGTGATAAATTTATTTTTAAGTAACTGGTTATTTCTCAGGTCACTTCCATGCACAATTAACAAAAAAGTGTTACACAAATGCCCTATTTCTTGGGGTAGCAAGTGCTGTCTTTCTTTGTGTAAAAATGCATGCTTCTGTATTTTCACCCAAGATTATTTTTTTTTTTAAGTTTAGAATGCAGTATATTCATTCTAGACAGCAATGGAAACTGTAAATATAATACTGGTACACCTTCTCAGACTTTGAAAAATATTATGTCTTTCTTTCTCAAGATAGGTTGCATGGAAAAGACCTTTACTGCTTTCTGTACAACTGCTATTTCAGAGAAACATATTTGTCATCATACTGAAGAAAGAACTATTTATTTTGTGCTATTCCTTTTTAGATGGTGGCTTTGTAGACAGAGTTGGCAATCAATCACAACCAAACTTTCATCCAAGGGTTTGATCAATGCCCCATCTACTGTTTTTAGGGGAATTCTTTCTCTTTGTCTTTGCGTCTGTGACTGTGTCTGTGTAGGTGTGTATACCTGTAGTATTACCAAATGTTAACCCACCAATTTATCTAGATAATATTCCCAATAGAACACTGCACTTGAAATTTAAGGTGCGAGTATTAGGTTCTTCCAGTAATCAGTGCATTCTCATCAGTAAACTAGCAAATAGCTCTGTTTCTTAGCATTTAAAATTACTTATATAGTCTCAATGTATCTCTAAAACTGGGGAATCTAACTGAACTTTTTGTTCTGCAAACTTTAGGACTCAGGTTGGATTTTCCAGTGAAGTGTGTTTTCCCACCAAGGAACTTCTCTGCTCTGTAACTTTTCAACTTTAATACTGTCTGTAGAACCTTAAGTACTGAAACAATCCTATTGTTATGTCTTCATAGCACAGAGCAATAGCAGGAAGAATCATGGTTTTTCAGATTGCATTTGTTATTACAGTCAACAAGAAAACCCTAAAAAAGTAAGCCCACAGCCTATTTAATTTGTTAAACTCATGTGTTGCAAACTTATTTGATCTTGATGATAATGGAAGCCTCTGCCTTCAACGTGCCACCCAAAAAATTCACGTGAGGATGATTTGTATTCCTATTGTTGGATTAATTAAACAAATCTTAACATCTTCTGTCCTCTTCTAATATTCCCAGCATTTAGACAAATTCCTTCGTATGAAACTCTGATTAGCAGCCTACTCAGTATGGGTCACTGGTATGGATCTGTATATTGATAGACTTACATTCCATACTGTTTCCAAATTGCCTGAGACTGGCACTTCAGAACAGGGCTGATCACAGAAGACATCACAGAGGAAGTTAAATGAACAAACCTATTTCATAAAATAATTTATAATGTGGAAAATATTTTTTGTGGCATTTGTTACTTGCTTTCTAAAAAAAAAATGGAAAGAGAGAAGAAAAAAAGGAAAAGCATCCCTAAAAACTGTTCCCTGGAGTGGTTTCTTGTCTACCACTATAGATGTTCTACTTCTTGCTTTATCTTTTTCTGTGAACAGCTGTGCTTTCAAATCACTTCTGAACCTTAGCCAAGGAACAATTTTGAAAGGTATTGTGCTCTTTATTTAATGATTTTGGAAACTCTTCTCAGCCTTTTCTGGTACTGTAGCTTCCTTCTAAACTCCTGACTACAAATCGATGAAGGTAATGTAAGTCACTCTTATTCTTTTCTTTCTTTTAAAACTACATCTCAGCCACCTCACCTTTGCAATGTCCAGCTCAAGAAGTGTCAGTGATAGATGACACTATGCAATGGCCAGCTCTTCTGTTCATATAGTTGTAACTAAGAGCTATACACTCTTGTCTAATTGACATTGAAGGAAGGTTTTTAAAATCCCACTACAGATAAATAATCGTATAGGCCCCATTTCCTCTTTCGTTCTAAAAATAGGTTATACAGCATACTTCTTCATACAATCTATTTTTTTTCAAATGTCTATGACTATTCTATTCCAAATGGAGGTGTGAGATAAATTATAGTCTGAGTTACACTGAGTTAAGTGCAGAACAATTTATAACAATAAAATCTATATAATTATTTTAAATTTTCAAGTTAGCTGAGATCTTACACAAGATGATAAACAAGAAGCAAATGTTGTCTGAAGAACCATTCAGTATTTTATAAATACATACGATGTATGAGCTTTAAGTAACAAACTTAAGTAACAAATGAAAATAAATGTAAAGAGTAGAAAAGAGCTCCATATATTGAATTCAATTTTTTTAACTCTTTTTTCCAAGCCCTAATCAAAGTCGTAACTTTTTTTATTTTTTTTTAATTTGGGCATATATATCTTTTATATTCTATAATGCTATATGAAAGTCTATGCAATTACATTTTAGTATAATGTGATTGCATTTCAGTTGCCATGTCCAAGAGATCTGCTTGTGTTTGAGTAACAATGTAGCAAATTAATAGCCTAAAAGAATTGCTGTCTGTTGAAAACTGCATATGAATGGACAAGATAGGTCATGTAGTATTTTTAATCATTTTTCAAAGCCTAGCACTTTTGGAGGTAGGGGGTCTTGATAAAATATAATTTTAGACAATGAATTCAGGCTCTAGCACCATTTAGGAAAACAAGAACATGCTTTTAACATCCAGGATGTACCTCTGTTTTTTTAGGGGGACTTAAGTGTTTGCTTAAATACAGTAAGAATCTGCAACTGTTTTCTAACTTTGATTTGAAACATGTCACCATCTAGAAGATCAAGAGGAAAGAAGTAAAGTAATATTTTTTACAAAACAATCTATGGCAGTATATATTAAATGTAGAATACATTGTGTTTTTTCATTTAGCTCACAGTAAACAGAAGAAAAATAGCCATGGCTTTTCTAGTCTATTAAGCTAAAATATGAAAATTGTCACTTGTTAAATGAAACTTGTTAATCTGATTAAAACTACTATGCAGTCATGTAAATTTGCATTTATAATGAGTAAAAAAAGAAAACCCCAATATTTGCTAGAGATTATGCTGTATTTCTGAAAGACTAATTTTCCATGAGTCTCTCTAGGAATCATTAAAAGGACTTAAACCAAAAAGGTATTTTCCAGATGTCCTAGGAACTACATTTGTGTGGGAGATGAAAGCAAACTTGACAGTAAATACCAAAACCTTCCTGAAAGTTATTCTTTTTCAAGAGATTGACAGCTATAGAGCTGAAAACAAACCAAATTCTTAATATAATGTGTTTTGCTATTTGGTTATGTTCTGATGAAAAATGGAAGTAGGAACTTTCACTTTTTTCCCCTCAGAATGAAAATGCCATTACAGATAACAAACCATTCAGTGTCTATTCACCTCTAATATGAACAGCTCTTATTTAAACTTCTTTTTCTGAGAAGTCTGTAGAATGTAGCCAGAAGTACCTGAAAGTGTTAGTTCTGGGCTCCCCAGTTCAAGAAGGACAGGGATCTGCTGGAGAGGGTCCAGCAAAGGGCTACAAAGATGATTAGGGGATTGGAACATCTTTCATATGAGGAGAGGCTGAGAGATTTGGGTCTCTTTAGTCTGGAGAAAAGAAGATTGAGGGGGGATCTTGTTAATGCTTTCAAATACTTGAAGGGAGGATGCCAGGGGGATGGGAGCAGTCTTTTTTCAGTGGTGCCCATTGATAGGACGAGGGGTAATGGGCACAAGCTTGAACATAGGAAGTTCCACCTTAACATGAGGAGGAACTTCTTTACTTTGAGGGTGGTGGAGCACTGGAACAGGCTGCCCAGAGAGGTTGTGGAGTCTCCCACTCTGGAGACATTCAAAACCCGCCTGGATGCCGTCCTGTGCAACCTGTTGTAGGTGACCCTGCTCTGGCGGGGGGGTTGGACTAGATGATCTCCAGAGGTGCCTTCCAACCCTGACTATTCTGTGATTCTGTGATTCTGTGATTCTGTAATAAACCCCCAAACAAACAGTAGTGATATATATTAAAAATACGTGGGAACATAGTGTTGTGTTTTGATAGAAATTGCTGTAAAACCACAAATGCTTCCCATATGTTGCATGATGTATATTTAAATAAGAATATGGATAGACGTGAAGCTTTATACTGTGCTGATGGTGCTCATTATCACAGTGATATCACTGGAATGTATGATGTTTTTTTTTCCCTATATTAATGGTTAAGGTTAATAAATCACAGTTTACAATCACAGCTATATTCTCTGTATCTGCATGAAACTTTGGACTGGAACGCGTGGTATAAAGTCTAAAAATAGAATAACCTAAAATGATAGTAGATGGAAGAAATATTTGATAGATTAATCTACTCATTCAATGTTCTTCTATTTAAAACCTAATTAATGGAAGGAAAAAGGTGTAAACTACAAACTGCTAAAACTGCTAAATCATACTTAACTGATAAAACAGTGAACCAGACAGCAAGCAGCAAGTAAAATGAAAAAGGACTGCCCATCAACTGCTGATATACAGTATTAGTAATTAAGTGTAATTCTGATTTAAGATGTTGTGTGGTCATTCAGAAGGAGTTTGCAATTTATGAACACAGGATTCCCATTATAAACTCTAACAAATCCCTGTGTATGACTATTTCAGCAGTGACCACAGTCTGCAGAAGTATCTCCATTTTGCCTTCCAGTAGAGGCAGACGGTTAGGGGATTTACATTATCAGCACAATTGTAACACTGATAAATATGAGCAAGATAATATTAGATTCAGACAGTTTGAAACTAAAAAAAGGGGAAAAACACAAAAACAAATCAAACTATATTAGAATGTGAATTCTTCAAATTGGTATTGAATCATCGATATTGAGTCCTGGACTAGTATTCCTATGTAAGTCAGATTTTTTTTATATATTATTGTTAATATTTTAAGGTCACTTCTATTAAATTGTTGAAAACTGTGGAGGAGGAAAATTAAGACAATGAAATGAAACAAAATGAAATGACAGCAGAATAATTATCAGGAAGAAGTAAGATTACCCAGCTCTTTGATAAGGCTCTCCTTACAGAATATTCTGTTCCAATCTGTTACTAACAATTTTTTTACTTATTACAGAACTTGAAATATCATGGGGAAGTTCAATAGACCATATATCAGGGGTGCAAAACATGAACTGTGCTTTGATTGCCTAGGTATCCTAGGGGATGACAAATCATAAGGAGCTTTAAAATTTTTTGCAGAATCTTTGGATAATAAAATTGTACCAGCTGTAACTGCTTTTTTTTTAAATACCAAAATGGAGGAAAATAGGATATAATTAAATTCTTATGATAAAAAAATGTCAGAACAGGTTGTCTTTATCTATGTGGATGTATGAATATCTCAAATAAACAACTAATTCATGAATTATTCCTATCGTAGAAGATAGTCTTATCATGATGTGAAGTATTCCAGCTGTAGAAACTGCATTCCCAGCTCCAATGGATCCAGTAGGAACATGCTTTGTTTGTTTTCTTGTCTATCTCTTTTTTTGAAATGGGTTTACTGAATGTTTTAATTTTTGAGGTAAATTTATAGCACATGTGTAAGGTGATCTGAAAGAGCGGAACAGATTGTGAAAGGTTACAATTATTATGACATTACTTTAAGTTCCTCTGGGAAATGGAAAAATGTTGAACGAGGAATGTCTTCCATATCTTTCATGTTCAGTATTTCAATGTATATCTAAAACTTTCTTTATAAAGCCACCTGTCTTCCATTATTTCATATAGTCCCTCCCTTTTGCCACTCTGAGAGGAGTAGGATGTACATGAAATCACAGTCTCAGTCTCATGGGTTTTTATGATCCTTTTTTTCAGAATAAAGAGAATTAAAATTTAATATTACGTCTTCATCAAGACTCATCCCATTTTCATCCACTTAGCTTATTTCTGTGAAATTAAGAGAATTCTAGAGTGAATGAGGAAGACTACAGTGCTAACAAACCCTGCTGCCTTTGCCAGCCAGGTTGTGAGTAGAAGATTCCTTAACCCATGGATAGTGAAAATCCAATGTTAAGGAAATTGCAGTCTTGCAAGATTTATACACACACACACACACACGCATGCACAAATGAGACAAGATAAATGAACTTCACAATTAACCTGCAACATACTCTAGGCTTTGCAGAGGTGAAGTACAAAGCTAACTTACCCTATAAATTTATCTACAAAACTATGAAGCCATAGCTCTCAGAGAAGGCTTCTGATTTCAGAACTGTATATTCAAAGCAATATGCAGAATGCTTTAATAAGAAAATTACATTAATAGGACAGTTGCGTTAAACAAGTTGTTTTTATCAGGAAAAAAAAGTAATAGAACTGAGGAGCTGATTGAAATTTGCACTGATAACAAGATGTGTTCTGTATTTTAAAAGAAAACTCTGAGAAGCACAATAGATTATTTTTTTCTGATTCAGATACTGTGATGTGTCTGGAAGCAGAAGTATGTATTTTTAATGTATTATTGCCTAGAACACTGGTATGCCAATATAAAATTGTCCTAAGTTGCTGTTTTCTCTCATAGGCCCAAGACCATTTCTCTGGTTTATAGTTACAGAGGTTTCCTGGATAATGGCTCCAATAAGGAAAGAGAGAAGTCTGAAAGAGTTCCGCAGTGCATCTGAGGAAAATGAAGATCATAACTGTTTTGGGATGAGTGATTGTATGAAAACTCTGAGGTTGCTCAGATAAGAACATTTGAAAATAGAGTAATTCTTCAAGATGACTAAGAGATAATGTGGGTTTTGTTTATTTTTCACATATAATTTTTTTTTCTGTGGTTGGATTCCATTCAAGTTTGATTGCAGAATCACAGAATCTCCCAGATTAGAAAAGACCTGTAAGATCATCTAGTCCAATCATTAACCTAACACTAACAAGATATCTCAATGCAGGTATGTACATGGGAGCTAAGTATTTAAGCTCCTACTATGGACAATGGCGATGTAGTCAACAAGGTCATTGGACCCTGGAGAAACTCAGATCACATATAATACACATCTTAGTTGCATTCCTGCAACCTTAATATTTTCATTGTAAGGAGAATTTGCTTTGGTTAGAGTCTTATTTAGTACCATGGCTAGAAAAAGCCCTTAGCAGCTGAAATATTCTAGGCTATTCCTTAAATGCGTCTTTCACGGTAGTTTCAGCCAAAGGGAGTCAACTTGGTGAGCTCCAAGACCATGTTAGTATGTAAAATAAATTGCAGTATGTAGGTGCAGTTGGGAGACTTGTTGCTCTTCATGCAAACTAGAATATTAATGTAATGAACTTGTGGTGCCCGTCATTGTAACTGTGGCACTGTTTTAATTTACTAGCCTACGGATATCTCTGTGCTTAATCATTGAAACAGCTTCCTGCAAATCACTGACTGTGTTGACCAAAATCAGGATTCAGTCATCTAAACATAGACTTTTAATTATTTTCAAGACACTCTGCTGTTCCTTGTGCAATCTCTAATTGCTTCAAAGCAGTGTGGCTTCCCCATAAAAGTCTTGTGTCATATTTACGTATTTCAGAATTCTAATACCAATGGGTCCCACTGCAGCCTAACCAATATAGATATGATGATAAAATTCCCTTTGTTTTAATCTGCTTTCCAATGTAATTTAACAGCTATTCTCTGAGTTATACCTTGTGGTTTATACGAGGATCTTGAAAAAACAAAGGACATTAAATATTCCTTATATCTTGGTATCATTACTTCCAGGTTGGAAAAAAATGTGCATTTTTTCTAGTGAGAATGTGATGCGGCATTGGTTTGACATTGATCAATCCATTAGTTAGAGGGCCTTTATAGCTTAACATGCCAACTTTATTGATACCATGTACATACAAAATTTAACAATCTTTTGCAACTATATACATTTTTGTTAAACAAACAAACAAACTAATGTAATGAAAAATTGCAGTCTTTTTACAAAGCCATCTTGTTATACAGTTTTCAACTAAACACTCTTGACCAGAAACACTTCAAAAGGTACCTCATTGTGTAACTCACTAAAGGCATTTCAGACCCTCAAAAATGTCAGGAACTTCAACACTGAGTTCAGATGGGTTTTGAACTCCAGTGAAACAGGTTCCTCACAGCTTGTGATCATTAATTTGCAAGCTATTTGTCAGTTGCATGGTAAGCAGATGGAATGTACTCATCAGGGCGCAACTTAAATGTGAAACAAATATAAAAAGAAAATTGAAAATTATGTCACCAAGCTGGCAGGACATCCAAATACTTCCAACCACAAGAATTAAAGAGAACTGAAGTTGAAATAATAGTAATAAAATAAGTCAATATAGAGAATGAAATAACTTTTTCTAATCTAGCTCCTAGTTGCAATTTGGCAGCTCTTCCATAAAAAAAATCTAGCTGCTGACTTAGATTCAGGACGGAAAAGGGCTTCAGTAATGAATAATAGCTTAATAATGAATAATGGCTTATCCTTTAAAATGCAACACATATTCTAACTTTTTTTGATACTATGGTGACTTTTTAGTCTTGGTATTCTAAATCTGAATCAACAGTACAGTCCTCAGCGCATTGTCAACATTGGACAAAGGATGAACTGGGTTTATAAAATTAATTTAAACATACGTGACTCTGAAACTGCTGAACTAGCTATGAAAGCAGTTTTCCAGTCCCTTTCCTGAATTGTTGTGTTGATTTAAAATCTACACTAACATCATCTTTGATCCTATATTCTTATGTAAATTAAATTATAACAAAGTCATGAACATTAATCCTTTCAATCTTAAAACTTTTTCTCAGCACTTTGTACCCTTCAGGACTGATGTGTAGAAGCTGAAATACTTATGTTGGTCACCTCTTTCCTAAAAGTTCCTGTTTGTAACTTGTCATCTGTGATAAGAATAGGAGAAGACACCATAAAATATAAGAATATACACTAATAAAGTTGTAATCAGGTAGATGTAGAGATATCTCTTTTCTTTTTTAATTACATATAAAAAATTATGTATATTCTGTGTATGCCTGTGTATATAAGCACATGTATATGTGACAAGGTGTCTCTGTGTGCGTATTTAAATTATTTATACAGTCCTGAGGGCAGATTAGGCTTCAATCTCTCTATTATCTGTCCTGCAGATTTTTTTTAACAGAATATATATTAAACCTTACTTCCATTGTGCTTTATCTTCTAAGTTAAAATTTGTAGTCATATGATTTAAAGAAAAAAAATCATAACAATAAAATAGGTTTGGGGGATTTTTTTCCAAATCTGTATTTGCTTTTCGTAATTCTAAATGTCTGGCTAATTTAGGGAACACTATACAACAATGGCAAGTTTTTATTTCAGTATGTCATTAAGATATTATACCTGAATTTAGTCACTCATCACAAATATAAACTATAATTTTCATTAAAGTCAAAATCAGCTTTGGGATTTCATCTTTCTTGATTGGTTGGAACTTTTACAAAGTTTATACGGGTGATGAAATTAGATCTAATTTATCCAGTTTGATATATCTCCCCAGTCACATTTACAAAGGAGGAACTATATTAAATGAGTTACACAGATGAAGAAAAGAGAGGTCCCTTAAGAAATCCCCCTTGATGTATATAATTAAGTGTCTTGTTAGAGATAACTCTAGTGATTCTCTTCTGTTAAAACAATATTTTCTCCTAATTTATTCTAATTAAGCAGATTGTCATGAGGTCACTTACTTGGCTGTTCATCATTCTTTGAAAGATCTTTCTATGAACCAAACACAAAGTGGCACAATTATTCCTGTCAAAGCAGAGATTTCCTACTTCAATATTGAATATACTGAAACTATTCTTTTCAGCAGAAGAATCACTGAACTAGTCAAGTGGTGACTAATTTGGAAAGTGAACTATACAGCACACATTACAAAGAAAGGAACATCATGTCTAGCACAGGAAAGTGTCCATAGCAAAACAGGAGGAACAGTTGCACAAAACACCCCCTGCCAGGAGGAACTCTTCTCTCTGGGTTATCCTCAAGCATCCATCATCCTCAGCCCCAAAGCCCCAGGCACAAAAAGGGCCATGATTTGCCAGAGAGTGACTGGGGGGGAGTGGGGGGGGAGTCATCCCCTCCCCAGCAGGGCCACCCCCAGAGCTGAAGCTGGAGCAGGGGAGGCAGCAGTCACCGGCCCCAGTGCAGGGGCTAAACCAGTGACACCCAGCTCAGGCCACCACGAATCTGAGACCCTGCACTGCCGGGTCAGCGCACAGCCGAGCCTCCTGCTGCTGAGGGCAGAAATCATATTTACTGGGCTACAAGTGAAGTGTGCTAGATATTCCTGAAGACCTCAGGAAGCAAATTATGCACACTTGAAGGAAGGAACTTAAATTTAGGATAGTCACAGTTAGACAGACTAGTTCCCTATACAACTTTTGGTTAACTTGCAACTGAAATGAACTAAAGCACTACAAAAAGGAATAGGAAAGGTAAGTTCAACTGAAAAAAAAAAACAACAATTTTCTTACCTGATAATTTAAACAGATTTGGAGTCCTTAATCTAGTTACATTGTTACTAATTCAGATTAATAATCTTCCAGTAAGACATGCAATTTCCAAAAGGAATAATTAATACGAAGACAAGTAAAAAGTAATTAATGAAGAAACGTGAATAACGCCATTCCTAAAACTGTATATTATTTATCAATAATGTAGCTATGTATAGGTCACCTTCATCCAGCATTAACATCCTTGGTTTTTGCTAAGGACTGAAAATGGCAAAAGAAATACCAGCTGTTCACACTGTGAATAAAATTAAATATTTTACATTGAAATGAAATTTACAGTGGCATAGACATATGACAGCAGGACAGTGGACTAATTTTTTAATGTCAAATATTTTGTAATCGAGCTTTTGCAATGAAAATGCTCGTGCTTTATCAGCCTGCTGATTGAGGAAGCAAAATCATCAGCAGTTTCCCAGATAGTTTCTTGTTATCTAATTAGAAAACACAAATTTCTCTTTCTCATCAAAATGCTTTCCTGCTCAAATAACAACTTCTAATCAAAAGAAAGAAAGAGAGAAATAGAGGTAAAGAACGAAGGAAGGGTGGGGAGAGAAGGAGACAGAAGGTTAATGTTCATATAGGAAATATATTATGCCAGAAGATGTTTGATGTAGATCTGAAAGAAATCTTACCTGCATCCATGACCAGTCCTCTTCCATCACAGACAGCATTTCATGTACTCCATTAAGTCATAATTTACTCAAGCCCCATTTTAAAAACAGTAAGGATTTTTTTCCTTACTAATCCTGTAGAAACACTGTTTCTGAAACATACTTTACAGTATTGTAAAATTTTGCTTTATTTTTCAGCCTAATGCAGACATGGTATTTTACATGCATGCCTTCTTTTTCTTGAAATTGCTCTTTATTATCTTGATAGTTTTGAAGTATGTATATAGAGTGTTGAAATTAAATGTTTGCAAATATCTCTGTATATATCAGGTAATCAGAGATTACTGTGATCAGAGTGTTTTGAACACTGATAAGTGAGGCTGGTTTTAAACTTCAGACTTTAAAACTTTAAAACTAAGTTCATTCATTAACAGTGCATTCTGCGCTGATGGTTAGTTTTTGCACAGTATTAATCCTCATCACTAGATACAGAAAACTGTTAAAAATTTATATCTGAAATTCGTTGTTAATATACAACACCACAGAGCTGATATATATGGATAGTGCAATGGCTACACTCCTTGGTTTTTCTTAGTTGCTGAAGTCAAAATGATCAGGCTTGAGAAATCTTTGACAAGTGAGCTTGTCTTCTTTTCCTTGATCCTTCCTTTTCATGCATAATGTTTTATGCTCCTTGCCCTCTCTCAAGCAATGATCCTCCTAGATCAGGGAGTTTCTGAGTCAGATGTACTATCTATGTGTTTATTGTCACACAATAGATTACTTTTCTATGAAATTCTCTTCCATCCCTGAATGCTACAACATGCTATAACATTGAATTGCACATCTGTCAAGATGCACAGATGTCAAGGTGAAACACAGGACAAATCACTTTTAGTCAAAGGAAATCTATACTTTGAAACTCTTAATCACATGGAAAAACATTCCAATAGCAGTAGTTGATTTGATTATATGAATTTATCTCATTAACCTAGTCTGTGTTCTAGTTGACAGAGGGATTGGAAAGATCATTCTTAAAAAGGAACACAGCATTTTTTAAATATGTCAGTATCCCTTGTTTTAGGAGGTGAAGTGACAAAGTTTTGAAATGATTCTTTGTCAAAGTGTCAGCTATACTGCTAATTTCTTATCTAATTATCTAATATAAACATATCAAGTAATGCACTATTCTTTTTGTTTCTCTGTTTATATTTTTTCCTTCTTGATTTAGTGAAATTCATTGTAAAATGATTTGTAGAGTGGAAGTGAACTACAAGTTTATTTTTAGCTTCATAGCTGCGAGTTAGTAATTTGTCTGTGGCTGGTATATCCTGGTTCATAGTGAAAAGTTGTTTCAAAATTTTGTTGGTGATGGTATTTGTTAAAATACTGCATTTGGCATTTTCTTTTATTTCTAACTAAGGAAATAAAATTGGTGTTTCTTTGTGCTTCCAGTACATCTTTTCTAAAAGACATTAAAAGTTCAAGGAGATCTGAACTGTCACAAAAAGTGTTAGAGGCTATAGATGGAGAGCCAGCAGTTTGTGTACAGCTTCAAAGTAAGAAAAAAACCTACTTCTGAAAGCAGTCCATTCCAGACTATTGGCTGCAATTTAGCAGTTCTTTCTAGATATCTCTGCTGATCTGAGACCCGACCTAATACTCATAAAGGTTAGTTGCAGTTTGTCAGTGTAGACATTAGATGAATTCTGTTAGGATACTTTGCTGTGGAAGAAAGCCTTAAGATTGAAACAGGACATCACTGATAAACTGCTAAGCAAACACTGGTTATATTATAGACTAGGTGGAAAGAGAAAGATACAATCAAAACCAGCTGTAAAGAGAGGTGAGGAAGAACGATAGCTCTAGAAAATCATGGAGGTATGCTGTAGGGCATAGGGGAATTGAGTCTGTTGATTTTTACTTTGTGCCCTATAACTTTTGATCACAGCTAGATGGTATTTCCCAATTTGGAGTGAGCTACTTGATGCCTTCTTTTTTTTTTTTTTTCCCCCTAAGAACATAATCTATTATCCTATCAAGAGGGTAGCATGTGATTTTTTACTCATTACTGTCCACCATATTCTGTTGAATGAATTGGACACTGGAACCAAGATTGGCATTGTGTAAATTGTACTAAAATGCTCTGTTAACATTCTTAATTAAATGGCATTCTGCTATCATCAGTAAACTGTATTGACTGAAGCTCAGAACACAAAGAATTTTGGAACACAAACTCTATGAATTCACATTTAGCAATTTAACATGGTTTTGCCAAGGCTACTATCATTTTACTTTAAGCTACAAATTCAAGGTGTGAGACCCTCACACAGATAGAAATGTTGTACATTTATGCTGGTTTTGATGGGATTCAGCTCACAGGTTCTGTAAAGTATACACCCTAATTCCAGGATTATTGTGGAATGAATCAGATTTAAAGGGGAGGAAAACCTTTTCCTGATAAATAGATTCCAATTAACATGTATGAATTAATGACTCAGAGAGTAGAAGAATGAGTAATGTGCTCTTGCACTCACTTTAAATGCTTCAAATGGAGACATCAGGTAGATTCAAGTCCTCAAGGGCTGTGTAAGTACTTCAGCATTGGATGTTACGTGAGAGGAAAGACTAATCCCTGGATTCCAACATAATGAACTGTGAGATGCTCAGCTCCATGAGGTTCGAGGCGTTCTTGACAGACAAGCAATCGAAACTTAATTCCTCAGAAAACTGCACATGAAAGAAAGTGTAGGTCCCTCCTTTGGGGTCTATGGTTTTGGTTTGTTTTTTTTTTTTTTTTTTTTTTTTTTAAATTCATTTTACTAACTGGACCGGAACAGCCAGGAAAAGGTTACCTAACTTATTAGTCTACAAAAAACTCATCTGCCTGTTAAGACTTTCTGTACAACAGCTGGCCTTCTAGAAAACTTTTATCTGCACAAGCACTAAATAACAGCACACCTTTTCTTACCCTGACTTCCTTGCCATTTTATACAGTTTAATATATTCATCCTTTTATGGAAATTCATTCTTAAAAAATATTTTCAGGGATATTCATTCTTCACTTGTTGAAAACATGAATATATTTTTCAGTCATTAAATAACATTCCTTTCCCCTCAAGTCTTTTTTTACTTGAAAAGGTACCTGTTGTGCCCATTAATTATTTTTTGTTCAAGGGCTTAATTCAGTAAGAGATTAAAGGTACTTCTGTATGATACACCTGAATGACTTTACTAGTGCTAACACCTTGCATTAGCCATGCTGTATTGGGATCAGGTAGAGCTACTCTGGTTAAACAACTTCTGAAATCTTCTTGTCCAAAATTAGCCTACCTATTTCTACACAAAACTTCATTGTGCCATTTAAACAGGAACTTGATTCCTCCAAGATGTTGGGAGACTTCAGAGTGACTGAAAAAAAAAATTAGGATGAAGAAATTGGCTTGACAGTTCAGAGGCCTATCTTGAGTACCGGAATATAGAACTGTAGTTAATAAAGTTGCATCTTTTAAACTACAGAAGACGACTGATGGTTTATCTGACTTTGATCATGGTTATATGAAAGAGCTACAGATCCTCCATAAAGCTTTGGTAAAGTTGTATCCATTAAGCAACGAAGCAAAGCAGGGGAAGGCTCAACATTCCCTGTAAAACAGTGGGGGGGAAATTGAGAGGCAAACTGTCCTTGTGTATAGTAGACAATAGTAAAAGCTGAAACTTAAAGTGCAAAATCTGATGTTCTTACTTAAGATGAGAAAAATCTTATTCAAAAAACACAAACAACAACGGTAGTCAGGAACGAGGTGATATTTGGCATCCAATTAAAAATAGGGATTGAACATGATTCTGTATTGGTGGCATCTTTGTAAAATATGTATCTCTGGACATGGGAGCACAGGTGCAATGATATCCCATTATCAGAAGAGTGAGAGTTTAGGACAATCACTTCTCAGTTTCTAAAATAAAATTCACTTCTCTTGTAGCATGATACTGGTCTGTTACAAATAGTCTTTCTTTCAACGACAACAAAAAAAATAGTGAAAATGAATTATTGTCTCCGATTTAGTTAAACATACTGATTTTGCTCGCTTTTAGAAGTAATTGAGATTATATGACAAATCTTACTAGACGATTTTTTCGTTGGATTAGTCACCGGGGTACTTCATTCCTACCTGAGATAGAATTTTGGAAATCCTCAAGTATTTCATGTATATATAATTCAAAAACTGTTGATTTTTTTGTAAAATATATCACATCATATTTGTTTCAGCAATTGCTGTGGTTACATAGTCTGAATGTTGTAACAGAAAAAAAAAATGTCTCCTACTTTGTATTTCCTCACATTTGAGTTACTGTGGGAAAATAATGGAAGATTGGTGAGGAGGACTGTAAACACGCTCAAGTGACTTGTACCTGGGGTGCTGGACAACACATGTATCACACTAATTGTTGTTCAGCCTTGCGTGCTCCCAAGTAGAACATCCACACTTAGATAATGTAAGCCTGGGATGGACTCAGGGACACCTTATCTCGCATACATGAGATCACTGCCTTGTTGTTGAAGAAGATCAAAGCACAGCTGAAAACTATGGGTGCTTGAACACTTGAAAAGTAGGCGAGAAAAGCAAGTTGGAGGTCATCTGCTCCTGTGAACAAGGACTTCATCCCGCTCTGTGGTGCCTGCATGCCCTGCTCGCATCCCTCTGCCCCAGTGTTGCTTCAGAGATTCCCCAATTTGCAAGGTATTGAGATTAAATTTGTTCTTTGTCTTTCATCTGTGGTTTTGTGGTTGTTCCTGGCTCACACAGTAACTAAACCAATGAGTACTTTCCAAAGGTATCCAAAGGTTGCTTTTCCAAACAAAAAGTTCGTTATATAATAATTCAATATACTGTTGTTATTTTTATGCAATTATTTGTCTTTTTAAACTAAAGAAAAAGTTTGATGTGTTAGTAAGAAAGGATAGAGAAACTTCAGCAATTAAAGGTGAATCATCAAGAGATGCCTTTTCTCTTGAGTACCACAATCCATAACAATGTGTCACCACCAAATGAAGGAGAGTAGGTGATACCTAATTGCTTATAAAGGAGTCATTATTACCACCCACTGTTGCCTCTAATGTACCACAGAAGTTTTTGTAAAATAGCTCTGTTAACCTTATGTCATTTGCATCAAAACATAAAATGACTACTACAATTCAAACGCCTATAGGAGTTAAGAAAAGACAGGGGAATACACCCCATGGGGGATATACAGAAACAGAAAAAAGGACTTACTTTCGTTAAAACATAAAAAGATTAATACAAGTGTAAGATTATTATTTTCCAATAAACCTAAAAAAAAACTAGTAAACAATAGGTGGAATCCCTACTATTAATTTTTTTTTATTATTTTCCGAGTCTGGAAATGATACAGATACAAAATAAATCTTCAACATTATTTTATTTATTTATTTGTTTTATAAATAGAAATATAAATAATATAAATAAATATGTACAAATACTTTTAAAAATATATACATAAATTCAAAAAACATAGCTGTTAGTGACACCGTCTCCATCAGTGGGAATGAATAATTTCCATTACTTGAGAAGCTTATGGACTGGCTGTTTGCAGTGTACATTAAAATGTGTTGATACAGCATGAAAGTTCTTCAGGATGGTGAACACACTGAAATGACAGCTTTCTGGATAAAAAAATAAGTATTCATTTAGAAGTTTTGCAACACATTTATTTTAAAATAACAGCATTTGCCCTTGTCAGTTATATCAAAACAAAAAAGTTGGTAAGTTCTCTGTCCAGAATGAGGACAGAGAAAGATGTCTGGGCACAGAAGAGTTTTTAAACATATTAATGTTTAAACATACTTCTCTTTCCATTAACTATTGCACTGTGATCCTGCTGCTCTTCATTTAGTTTTTTTAAGATCTCTCTTTCTGTGTTAAAACCTTAGGCAGTGTTGGATTTTTTTTTTAGAGGATCAGGTACCAAAAAGCCGTTGCAGTGCCTAAGCTTAGTATCTAAGTTGTTTACAAAATTTAACAACCCTAACTTTCTATATTAATTTCAGTTTATGTTTCAGCCCAATATCTACATGCATGAGAACTTTCTTAATAGTCTAAATATTCTTAACTAAATCCTGATATTATTTACAATAAAAAGATCTCAAAATATCATGACACTGATGTTAAAATTGTGAAAACTTGGAACACTTACAGCATTTTACAGGAACTGTTCTAATTTGCGTGTCTTCCCTTGCAGGGGTGATGCTTATGCATCTTATTTATGGTGCATTTTTCACCACTACAGAAAACTCAGAAGCATTAAAAACTTGAAGTGTGTCAGCTTTGTTTAGTAACAATTCTCCTCTTTTTAAAGAGGATGCTACCTCTACATTCTCCACAGTCAGAGCAGGATATTGTTATGATCATCTGTACTATTATTCCGAGTTGTAAAGACACAAATCTCAACCTAGGTAAGGTATAAAGAGGCAAAAAAGTGACAAGAACCTGAAGTCTGATACTAGGCTTCAGGAACTCAGAGCATGTACAATATGACTCAGACAGTTTTAGCTTCTTATACAATTCTTGGCAGTCCTTCCAGGCTATCCTCTGGACGATAACATTGCCCAAACCATATTCAGCTTTCTATGCTGAAGGCTACCTTCCATGCCCAAATCCAGTGTTTGACTCTACCATAGGAACTGTGGTGGATTCCTGACAAGACTCTTTTCCTTATGGGTTGAAAGTGGGAATATACCCCTTCCAGATGAATATGTAATTGCTTCAAGAAAAATTGTCTCTTATCTTCAAAGAGCTTCATGGCCTAGAACTAAAATTTCTCAAAGTTCTTATAAAGCTCTAAAATGAAGATTTGTATTAGCAGCTAGTTTATTAGACATTACAGAGCTAATTATCAAGGTTTAAACTAATCTTACAGATGTCAGACTTGAAAGGAGTCGAGACCTTCCCTTCCCTTCCCTTCCCTTCC
>VZSZ01011230.1:0-65024 GCA_013398815.1 Ibidorhyncha struthersii | reverse complement strand
CCCTCCCCTCCCCTCCAAGACCATCTTATAGTTAAACACAGTAACATTATGTGTCTGTGTACATGAGAAATTGCAGTTGTACCACTAGCCTTAATTTTAGTATTTCCAGCTTTAACTGTTGAATTTTCAGCCTTAATATTGTTTTTTCTGTACTCCTTCATATCTTGAATATATGGTTTTACGGGTAAGACAGCTTTAATTGTTATGAATGGTGAATTTCCAGAGCATTAAACCAAACAGAACAGTAGAATAATCCATTTAATATATTATAAATAAACCAATAAGCATTTAAAACTAATTCTTAATTTAATCAAGAAGGTTTCCATGAAGTGTCCATACAGAAATCTTTACTACAAGACATTTTTAATTCACAGTTTAAAATGGAAAATAAATGCCATTCAAATAGTTTTGCTCATATTCATGCATATTATCATTTCTTTGTTTTTATCAACACTACAAGCTTTCTTGTTTTTCATGGTTTCAGTTTCTTCATGGTACAATGAATAGATGTTCCATGAAAATTATGTTAAAATAACAGAGGAATGTCCATGAATATTCATAGGATAAATTGTTATTCTTGTTTCTTTATTGTGGTGAAACATAGGAAAGCTTGTACATGCAGAAAATAATATAAAGAGGGATTTGGAAGAAGGAATTTGTGTATTTTGAGTGTAGCTTTCAACATTTAAATTTCTGTTCAGGATTAGCATTTAACAAAAAAGTGACAGATACTTTGAAGGGGGAAAAAAAGAACAAAAAGCCCATCAACAAAAAATACCTGATACATCACTTAGATAAAATGAAAGAATCACAAGAATGTCATAACTCTTTAGAAGCTAATACAGTAATAATGTTCTTGAATGGCTGTGGTCTTCCTTCCCTGTTTGATGTGCTGCAATGACCTTCAGAAAGTGCTGAGGTCAGCTAAAAGGCCAGGGGACAAAACACAGAAACATAGAGTCGGTCAAGTGCTAAAATAGCATATGAAGTGCAGCTCTGACCTGCGTGAGGAAAAGGGATCCACTCAGCCTCACAAGCGCTCCTGCAACACCTTCCCCATTTGGACGGTTTCCACACAAAAGATACGTCCAACTTTCAGTCCCATCTGCTGGGTATGCAACCAGGCTATGTTCTAGCTGCTGTTCAGAATGGGACCCGGCTACATGCTCTACTCCCACATTAAACTTATTTTGGAAGACAAATCAAACACGCTGGCAGGATGAGTGCTTGCATACAATCTCTTTATTAAATGATGGGAGGAAAAAGACTGTGAGGCACATTGCACGGAATACTTTCTCTGCCCCTGTGGACAATCTTGTGCAGGACAGAGCTACTGAATATTTTAAAGTTCCTTTGTTCCCTTGTACAGCTAAATACCAGATACTTGTGACAGCCATTGCAAAAAAAAAAAATCAATAAAATTCCCTATGTTAGTGTATTCATGTGTGTGTAATTAATTGTGTACGTGCAGAAATGTGTGTGTGTTTATGTATATATAGTTAATTTACTTCCTTTGTGGATTCTTACTGGCCAAGGATTAAAATATTTTCTATAAAACCATGTCTAAAAAAAAGAAGTGTTCGTGAAGAAATAGCTGATGAAGAAATGAAATGAAGAAAATCCATTACCTATAAAAGATCTCTACAGATTGTAATTTTCAGCATGAAGAAAACCCTTTGCCTCAAGATATATTGGTGATCAGCAGGCCTTAATACATATTTTTTTGAAGTGATTCTGTACCATTGTGGCTGTTGCTAGGCTAGAATTCGCAGTTGTTTTATCTCTGTAACAACCTCATAGCAAGAGTTTTTCTTAACTCCTTCATCTATTAGCAGGTGGAATGATCTTTTAAGACAGCAGAAGACATCTTTTTTTGTCAGTTCCGTGGGACAGGTATTTGCTTATGCTCATGTACAATGACATCCCACAATTCACGTCATCCATTACTAAATTCCTTAGCTCTATAGTAATGTAATATCAGCCCAATTTTCTAGTCAATATTCAGCGATATTGCTGACATCACACAAATGGAGTACAAAGTGCTAATAGGTCAGAATTCTTGTGTGTACTCTGTCTGATGTAATTTAAGTGTCTGCATCTGAGCCAGTGAAAGAAACAGGTGTTCTGAAAAGGACATTAATCTTGCTTCGAAGCAGGTCTCTATATTTTTTCAGATGATTTTATTATAAAACAACACTTCCACTGACTGTGCAGAGGTGTACAGACTGTGTTAGAATGACTAGCCTATATATGGATACATGTTAGAATTGATTACGGTTAGGTGAGATGCATCCTATCTAGATTCCCCTTAGTCGATGGAAAGACATGACATTTCAAGGGGATGATTCACCTCATCTTAAAGTAGGCGTCCAAAACAGGTGAATAGATGAATCACGCTTCTGCTTTTCTATATGGTTTTCTTTCACTGAATTCTAAAAATATCCCCCAGGTGGGAATTATTACATCCATTTTACATGCAGCTAAGTAGTGATTAAAGAGCAGATTTGAGAAAACTGTCTGTGTACAAGCCCTGAATACCAGTACTTTCTGAGCTTCTCCACTTTAATTGTATTTAATACCTTTATTTTTACTTATATGTAAAAATTATTTTCTTATTTAATGTGTTAGGGTTTTCTTCATGTATGCATTCATAACTCAAGCAGATATTACTGCCATATTTCTTAATTATGTATTAACATAATGTTACTCAACACTACACTTAAGTAAGTCATACAGGCAAATTAACAGTAATATTGATCAGAATTTGAAAGATAATGAAGCACAGATATAATTTTATTATTAATGGAAATGTGTGGATATTGATATTTAACTGAGGGTCAGAGAGGGCCTTGACCTACTTTCTACTATGGCTTATAACAACCATTGTTGTTGTTTATTTGTAGTGTTAAATGGCATCTTTGGCAAATAATCAGTATTCAGATTTGCTTATGTTTAGCCTAGCATTGCTGGATTCAAGTTACTTTGTAGTCTTTCTGCCTACCTAGCCACCAGCTGAAATGTAAGAACATATGAAGAATACCTCAGTCTCTGCAGTTATAATCTCAATTCCTTCCTCCAGACAAGTACAGTTAATCAGACATTTCCTAGGAACCATGTTTGTTGTGGCATCTTGTTGTTTCTACTCAGCGCTAGCTATGAAAAGTGACAAATTACTCATAAACTGATACATGTAGTTTAAAAATTCTCACTCCTTTTTGACCTGAAGATGAATCTTTGTGCTGATATGAGGAACATAGAAAAGAAAGAAAAAAACACTTACCTGTAAAGAAATTCCAGCCTCACTTCACAGGCTGGAAAGTAGATAGAATCAAAATATTAGGAAAAATCAGATTCAACTATAACCACACTATAAAGTATGGAGGAATATGGCAAATATAACATAGAGGCAGCCAAGCTAAGCTTACCAGTCAATTAAGCCTCTTCCTTCTTCTCCATTGCCAACCAGGGAAGAGCAAGGAATGCCAAGGAATTCTCTCCTTCTTCACTCCTGTTAAAACACGAAAATAGTCTCAGCCACTTGTAGGAGTAAAGACCTGAAACAACCAGCCCTGCTCCACTCCACTTCAAACTTGGGAACTGATTCCTTGGCAATATAATCAAAGGATGGGGAAGAACAGAATATAATCTCCTTCAAATAACGTTATCAATTTTGCTGGCAGCAAAGTTTAATTGCAATTATATTTATAAATATCCAGTTGGAACTTTTCAGCTGGGCTTTTATTTTTTTCTTGCTTGATTTTTTTCTTTTTTTTTTTTCTTGAAAGCTACATGGAAAAGACATGTCACTGGTAATATTTTATCCAGTTATCCTGCATAATTTACAGAAAAGTGTGTTTCATTTACACAGATATTTTTCTCTTGCTGTTAATAGGCATCAAATTAACAAGAGATAAAAATTATAAGAAGCTCTTATCCGTATGGACACAGAATTTTCATGACTTCTTTGTAAGAAGTGAGGCCACAGCTTTTCAGGAAGATCACAAATGAGTTCATTGATCCCAAGGACATTTAGAGAAAGTAAAGTGGTGCAATTTATGCCTTCTTTCTTTCTTTTCTTCATTACTTCAATGTAATTTCTTTCATTTATTTAATATATTGTATAATATTTTTTACTTTTAGATATTCATAGGTAGTTTCTTTCAAACTGTGAAAGAAAGTCCAATTTCTTAGTCAAAGGCTAAGAAAGTAATTGAAAACACAGTCTCACTACTTGCCTGGAATATACAAGGCATGTAGCAAGAGCACTATGCCTTTTTCATAGTCTGCCTTTTAAACAAAAGAGTATGACACAGCTGTCTGTACCAGAAGTTATTCAGAGTTACTACTGACTGATTTAAGCAGCTCCCCTGCTCTTAATTTAACATATTCATTGTTTGGAATCACAGGTATTTAATTTAGCACTGTGAATTCCACCTACATGGTGCGATGCCTAAAATTTACATATGATGATACTGACCGTTGTCATTCTTGACTCTCTTTATGAATATAGGCTTGTCAAAATAAAACAGAGCTCATCAAGACAGAACTAAATTAGTATTACACAGTATCCAGTAGCAGATAATAATAGCTATTTCAGTCTTAACAAGATGTCTCAGATTTGGTAATTGATTTTCTTATTTTGAGCTATGAAAACACATGCCTTCCTTATCTTGTCTGAAATCATGTATCTGTTTCTATAGTATTGTTTAGAATATGCATGGCAATATAGTTTGGTTTTGAGTTTTTACACATATTTTACACTGGGGAATGGATATAAAGAATATTATAAGATACTCCTTAAACATTTGCCTGTATTAATTGAAAAGAAGAACCATATTCCTATAGGGAAATTGCAGGAAAATGAACTAAATTTATTTCCATAATCCCTAAAATTATATGTAGCAGTTTTATCACACAAAGATATCGCAATCCAAGGGACAATCTTTTTGTCTTTATAGATACAAAACTTCACTATGATAGAGGCAAATGTTAACTGAAATGCAATAAAGGAAGAATGTTGATTTACTCTTTATCTTTCCCTACTCAACATCTGCATGACACTTACCATGTCTAAAGGTCTATCTATGTCTGTTTTTCCCTTTGCACCTCCAACAACTCACTTGACAACATGCCTCCAAACCCAGCTGTGATGCCTCTCTCACTTCACAGCTGTTTGCCCTTACTAGTTCTAAAGTCACTTCACCCAATATTTTAGGAAAAGATGTCTGTGCTAGGCAAAAATTTACTATTTTCCTCCCTTCCCGAACATACATCCTCTCCTCCATAGAGGGGAATAGAAATCTTAAAAGTAGTTCAATTAGCTTTTAGTTAAATGCTCTGATCTCCTTTCTATATACCCTCTCCCTGCTGAGATATAAAAACGTGCTTTCCTACATACACAAACCTAGAGAGCAATATGGTTCACTTAGTAAGCAGAGAACGTGAAAAGTGCGTTCTACTATAGCCATGGATGGAGGTATACACCAAAGAATACAGATTGGAAGTCTGTAGCCTGCATTACAGTGACAACACAGATGGACTTCAATAGGGAATGAGCAAAAAGCCAAGTTATTGTACGGATACTTAAGGTGGGAAGTAAGAACAAAATAAGATTTTACTTCTATATGCAATGCATATGTTATATTCAGAGTCTACGTTTTAAAATGTTGACAAAATAAAGATTGCAGAATAAAGACATATAAATTATTTAGGGACTGGAGAAAATATCTGACAGTAAAAGCATTAAAGAATTCAATCTATTTATCGTATCAAAAGAAGATAGAGAGGTGAATGGATCATGGTATATAAAAAAACCTTCAGGCAAAGAAGAATGAAAAATGGAACAAGGATTTTGTTTTCTTTTTCCTCTCCTTAGTAAATTTCACATACCTCTCTACTTGGTCATTTCAAGTAAAACCTCTGAACTTCGTGAAATCTATCTTAAAATAATCATTATGAAATAGGATCTAATTTTGTGAAATGAGGTTAAACTCTTTATTCTGAGCACTGTGATTTTCCAGAAAGTTTATATAATCTGAGAAATATATCACTTAAGAATGTCCTGAAACAGACAACGTTATTGCTACTAGGTTGGGACCAGCAAGAAAAGAGATCACACATCTTGGTGAAGAATACTTTTGTGATAGCTGGAAACTTACATTTAAGAAAAAAAAAAAAAAAAACAAAAAAAAAGACTAGACTCAAAACAGTGAGTTCCCTCTCAACTCTCAAAAAAGGAAGCAGAATTTGGAACAATATGAACTACTGAAAATGTTAACATTTGCTGAACTGTGGAATTTTTTATGAATGACCTAACTAAATCAGTTAATATCTCCAAATGGTGTGCCAGCTCCTAGGCTGCCTTGTCTTCAGCAGGGACCCTGAGGGCCTTGGCTTCTCAGGGTTTCATGTTGCTGGCTCTCTTGGTAGCAGGGGTGCTACAGGAGTCGCTTCCATGAGAAGCTGCTAGAAGGTTCCTCTATGTCCAATAGAGCAAATGCCAGCTGGCGACAAAAAGGCCCTGTTGCTGGCCAAGGCTAAGCCCATCAGTGGCAATGGTGGTGCCTCTGGGATAACGGGAAAAAGTTGCTGCACAACAGCAACTGCAGCCAGAAAGCGGAGTGAGAATATGTGAGGCAAATAACTCTGCAGACACCAAAGTCAGTGAAGAAGGAGGGAGAGGAGGTGCTCCAGCCACTGGAGCAGAGGTTCCCCTTCAGCCTGTGGTGAGGATCATGGTGAGACAGGCTGTCCCTCTGCATCCCATGGAGATAAACAGTGGAGCAGGTACTCATCTGCAGCCACGGAGGATCCCATACGGGAGCAGGTGGATGTGCCCAAAGGAGACTGTGACCCCATGGAAAGCCCACATTGGAGCATGCTCCTGGCAGGACCTGTGGACCCATGGAGAGAGGACCCCATGCTGGAGCAGGTTTGCTGGCAGATCTTGTTACCCTGTTGGGGACCCATGCTGGAGCAGTCTGTTTCTGAAGGACTGCACGTTGTGGAAAAGTACTACGCTGGAGCAGTTAGTGAAGAAGGACTCATGTTGGAGAAGTTCATGGAGGACTGTCTCCCACGGGAGGGACACCATGCAGGAGCACGGGAAGAGTGTGAGGAGTCCTGGCCCTGAAGAGGGGGGAGCAGCAGAGACAGCGTGTGATGAACTGACCTCAACCCCCATTCCCCGTCCCTCAGCACTGCTGGGGTGGGGGGAGCAAGGTAGAGAATTTGTGAGTGAAGTTAAGCCCAGGAAGAAGGGAGGGGTGGGGGGAAGTTTTTTTTTTAAGATTTGGTGATATTTCTCATTATCTTACTATGATTTGATTGGCAATAAATTAATTTGCCCAAGTTGAGTCTGTTTTGTCCATGTCAGTAATTGGTGAGTGATCTCTACCTGTCCTTATCTTGACCCATGAGCCTTTCATTTTCTCTCCCCTGTCCAGCTGATGAGGGGGAGTGATAGAGCAGGGTACCATGTGCCCAGCCAGGGTTAACCCACCACATGTAGGAACTATGGAATCCCTGAGCCTTGCCTGAAGCCTGGATCAGAAGAAATTTCATCTCCCTAGGCCTGAACAACAAGAGAAGTCCTGGTGAAAACCAAGGCTCCATAGGACTGTACTACAATAAAATAAAAAAACTTACCAAGGCAGAATTTAAAGCATGCCTGTTCTGACACCACAGACCTCAAAGGTTTCTATTGTAGTCTGATAAGTGGGTTGGCATGAAAACATAATTTTTTTGTGTCTTTTGTGAGCATCTTATTAGAAGTTTGTCCAAGGTGATGCTCTGTGGAATGTTTAAACCATACTAAAACACCACTGTTTTTCACATTAAGTTTTTTTTAATAATTCATTCAAAGTTTTCTCACTGTCTTTTCCTCTAAGCCTAATAGTTGTTCTTCCCCTGGTTCAATAAAGAACAAGGCTTGTTTCATTTGAGATATACAACCTCTTTAAAAATGCTGTTCTTGTTCCTAGCAGCAAGGAGAAGGGTGTCCTTCCAACATATTCCAAAGAAGAATGACTTATTTTCTTCAGAGTTGTAATTTTCATATAGAGAGTAAAAACCTGACAATTTCTCTTGAGACCCAGAGCATGCCAGTTAGAATTTCACTAAGAAATATAGTCCTTAATCTTCAAGGCCACACTGTGGATCTATCCCATATGCAATGTGTTTAAACCTTAGAACTTTGATTTTGAGAAGAAAAATGATCTAAGTCTGTTCCCATTGAGAAGGGACAGCACTGACACAAAACCCACCTATTGTGTTGAAATTCTTCATTCTAGATCCCTGAAATCAGTTGATAACTTGTCATTGAGTTTGCTTGTTAAAGAAGGCTGTGAGCAATAATGCGCTCAGAATGAGTAGAACAGAAGTGAAACAGATAGTACCTCTCCTTTCAGTGTTTTTTGAAAAGTTAAATAGGAAAAATTACAAAGCAAAAGATGCAGTCCATTTTGTGAAGCAGAAGGCAAAGTGATTGAGCAATAATAGATGACAAATAAACTGCACACACTTGAAAACTACAAGGGTGATAACAACCTATTGATCTACGTCATTTAATAAAAAGGTTAAAACAAAAAGCTGGTTATGTATTTCATATGAAAAGCATCATAGAACAGAGTTAAACTAGTCAAGGCAATAATATGCAATTTTTTCTGCTCATATTATCGGGAGAAATACAGTAAGATTACTTAAATGACAGTGAAAATCACATTATTTTCAATGCCACACCCATTATTTTGTTTCATTTTTCATCACTCCTTTTTTTATTATATAAGACATTTATTTATTTATTTATTTATTTATGAAAACATGTTCTTGTCTCTTAATGATGTAATGTCCTGGCATGGTAACACCAGCATAGCCACATATAAACTGGAGGTTCATTATTGATGTGTTCATAAAAACAACCACAAATAAGCTAGAAGGGTCATAGAATGCAATTATGTCCAAAGAAAAAGCACTTGGGGCTGAAATGCCAAGGAATGCTGCTCAGAGGTGATAAATCTGATATCACTTGAGAGCTCTTTCTGAAAACCAAACAGAAGAGAGCCTAATTCAAAGTTTGTCTTACAATCTTTTTCACCCCTATTTAATGCTCATTAAGGATCCTGAATGATAAAATTAAATTGATTCTGCACTAAAATTCTATGATCCTTTACAAAGTTAATGTAACGATACCATATTGTTCAGATTTTGGGTAACATTAACACAGTAATGTAATTAAAATGGAAGTTACATATCTTCTAGTCTGTGTTTTAAACTGCAAGAAATCTTTCTAAAACAATATTCTGAGGAAGGGAAATATGATTCTGCACTGTAACTACATAACATTGGTTGTCATACCAAAGCAGTTTGCTACCTCTAAGTCCAAATTACTGAGTCTTTTTACACTGGATATGAGATTAAGCACAGTCTACATTGTTTTGCTCAAAATGGTAAGAATGTTGCTCATTTGACATCACAAGAATCTATAAGTGTCCCATGTGACTATACGATAAAATGGCCAAGAACCACATTACATCATTGTCTAGCACTACTAGACAATTTGTCCTAGTTTGAGGTAAAACAGGACCAATTTTGTTCAGTAACTTTGCTTCTTAGCTGGGCCTCTTATAACTACTGAAATTAACAGCATATTGTGCAGACACTGTTCGCTTTCAGAGTGATAAGACCAATGTTTATAGTTGATGTCAAGGCATAGTATACAAAGAAACTCTTGCTTACACTTATTGCTATAACACCTAAGGCCAGATAACTTTGTTATTTGCCCCATTGGAGGGTCTGAAGCAAAAAAGCGTAGAGGGGTCGCACCTGCGGGGAGGAGCGGACAGGACAGGTGACCCAAAACTGACCAACAGGGTATTCCATCCCATCTGCATCATGCTCAGTATAAAAGATGAGGGATCAAAGGGCCAGCCCTCTTTCTTCAGTGGCCGGCGTCCAAGGAGGACTCTGTTCATCTGCCTTTGATCCTGATTGGGAATCCAGATCTGTAATCCAGTTCCCGTCCATCACTGAGTCCAGCCTGGGACTTCTCCAGTGCCAGCCGGTGTCGTGATTGTCATCCTGGGCGCTTGATATGGTTTTGTATATATTTCATTATTTCTATTTTATTATTACTATTTCATTCAAGTAGTTTCATTCCTTCTAAACCCATAAGTCTCTCTCTCTCTCTCCTACCTCTCTCTTTGAAGAGGGGTAGAGGGGAGCATCTGTCGTTCACCCAGTGGCCAGTTTGGCCCAAACCACAACACAATTTTATACATGGTCCATTCTGTAAACATTTGAAATTTCCTCAGCTGCAGAAACGTGTGTGTGCATGGTAAGAGCTAAGGTATTTTACCTGCGGGTAGTAGTACACGGATACATAGTTGACTTAGCAGAAGAAACTGACTGATGTACCTGAGCTATTTTGACAGGAAACCTATGATACTCTAGAGAATACAACACTGAATTAGCCATTAAATGAAGAGCGAGTAAACAACAAAAAAACATCATGAACTTAACCACAGAATTCAACAACCTGGTTCAATAATTAAACTTGAAGAAATGGACAACACAAAAATAAAAAAAATGACATGGTTCAATTAGCAAAGTGACCTGCTATGGAAACTTCAGGAACAAGGAGGTAATTCTAAGGACCTACTTCTACTTTGAAGTCAATGGCAAAAGTCCAGCTGAAATCACTGTGAGCAGAAACAGTGAAAGGAAGAGCCTGGCAATATTTCAGGACTCCATTAGTTTTAATGATTCATGCAGTGCCAAGTGTTTGGGTATCTGGGACAGAAAAATAAACAGTTTCTCTTCTTACATATTACTGCTACAGGTATAGCCATTTAGGAAGGATTAGAACACATTCATATGCATAGAGTCAGTATTGTGACTATGCAAATAGTCACACTTTAGACTTTGAAAATAGGCTAATTCTCCCAGAAAAACATTAAAGCAGGAAAAAAAAATCAAAACATAAAACTAAACCAAAATTGTACAATAAATTTTCTACTAGAATTTCTCAAGAAAATGCCATATTTTTGTTCTGTTCACCCCTGTGTCAAACAGTGTTTTACAAAGCTGCAACCTAAAGAAAAGAAAATTTTGTTTTCATAAACCAACACTATCATGAACAGGAAATACCTGCAGGTATAATTCTTAGGAAATCCATTGCAGATTAGCTGTTTGGTTTGACAGCAACCTTTTAAGAAGTTTGGCAATTTTTCTCCTGATACCGTGCATGGAAAAAAAACTGATTGTACTGTTATAGAATCATAGAATTGTCTAGGTTGGAAAAGACCTTTAAGATCATCTAGTCCAACCATCAACCTAACACTGCCAACACCACTACTAACCCATGTCCCTAAGCACCATGTCTACCCATCTTTTAAATACCTCCAGTGATGGGGAGTCCACCACTTCCCTGGGCAGCCTGTTCCAATGCTTTACAACCCTTTCGGTGAAGAAATTTTTCCTAATATCCAAACTAAACCTCCCCTGGTGTAAGTTGAGGCCATTTCCTATTGTCCTATCGCTTGTTACTTGGGAGAAGGGATCTACCCCCACCTCTCTACAACCTCCTTTCAGGTAGTTGTAGAGAACAATAAGGTGTCCCCTGAGCCTCCTTTTCTCCAGACCAGACCCCTCACCAGCTTCGTTGCCCTTCTCTGGACACGCTCCAGCACCTCAATGTCTGTCCTGTAGTGAGTGGCCCAAAACAGAACACAGTATTCAAAGTGGGGCCTAACCAGTACCGAAATGATGACTGATAGCATGTTGAGGGGATGAGGGGAAAATTCCAGGCTCTTTGAACTATTAATTTCAATGGAACCAAGATTTCATCCTTTGTATGTACAGCTATGAGATATTCACTACATGTCACAAATTAGTATCCATCAGTCAGAGATAAAACATCTACCAGACAGGTAATTTATTCAATAAGTATGTCTGTTTTCTCAGGAAAATATTATTTAAACCTTCTATAAAATATTTAGATGCTCTAAAGAAAGCAAGATGAAGAATATGGTCAGGGTTATTATTACTAGCTTTTTAAAATCTTAATGAGAAATCATTTCAGAAAGCTTTCTGTTTAGAAACAGTATCAGAATCTTTAATGACTTAAGTCAAATCTCTCTCTGTCTTTGTTGCAGAAATAATTCATATCTGCTAAAATTTATACTACCATTATTTTCTGATGGCTCACACACCCTGGAAGGAATTATTGTGGTCCTGGAACAAGGTGAATGAGATTCCTGCTTGGTCAAAATATAGGCTGAGTACATGACAGGAAACGGGTAATATTGGGTTAGATAAATCTCTGTTCTGATTTAATGTAGAAATTCTGAGGGAGGATTATAGAAATACTTTTTATGGATTGTATTACTCACCCAGGAAATAAACAAAGAAATATTTCATTTTATTAGTTTGACTCCTTTTTTTTCCCCCCCAGTATTGCAATCAATGGATTGATTGAATTGTCTCATTCCTTATTACTGCATCTTGATGACAAGTTGTGCTGAGATGCAGTTTAAAGACGGAAAGTCAGCCAGATTGGCATTTTCCTAATAGTGGATTTCATTGATATCTGTCATTCATTTTAGCTAATCAATAATAATGTCATTTTTAAAAACATTGCTGCCTTTACTTGAAAATTCATTTTTTTATCTTTATTCTTTATCTTTAAAGATCTTTATCTTTAAAAAATCTTTAAAGATTTTCTGCTGGTTCTCCAATGGACTGCCATTTTTTCAATTACAGTACACTTCTTTAAGGATAGCACAGTACTAGACTCTGGGTGAAATAAGTTATGGTCACAATGACATGCGAGGGGATGAAAAGGCTAGTTTGCCTTCATACATAGTTTTACTCCTTCACCATTTAACACATTGATTTTGGGCGGCATTTTAGTCAGTGAAACTGATATTCTGAGTCTTTTACAGTCAGACCCAAAAATGACTAAAAGTTCAGATTGACACATGGAAACACCATAGCTTGCAAATTCTGGATGGTAAGACAATGAAATCAGTGACAGTTCATTTTTAAACGTTACATTGCAGGACAGTTCAGGTGCCAAGTTAAAATTCAGTTATCCATGCATCATTGAGTCAGTGCTGTAAGTGGGAAATGGTGACTCAATCAGCCAATTCGAGACAAGTTATTTCTTTTCATAAATCAGGGTCCAAGAGTACCAGGGTCCAAGGAAGGAATTAAGGGGAATTCTCAAAGCCCTGCTCAGAATTAACTTTGAGGTAACTTTGTTTTCAAAACTGAAGTTATCAGGTACCTAAAGTTCTTGTTATGGGTATGGTGAGACTTGCCTCCCCTCGTGACTCCACAGTTAGAGTTATTTTGAGAGAAACAACCTTAAGGAAAAGCCTTGGGCCATTTTCAAGAAGGTTTATAGCTACACAGAGAAGACACTCCTTTGCATAGAGACAAAATTACTGTACCATCAAAGGAAATCAAAGGAAAACTTCAGGGCAGACTAACTCAAGGTTAGAAGTTATGTTTTGTATTCTAACCTTTTTCCTTAGGACAAATGGGGTTTTCTTGTGATAGTCTCAACAAAATGAAGAACCTGGATTTCTAAGCAAATGACAAAAGATTGTTAAGCTCTTTAGTGATAGGAAGCAGAAGTATGAGTCTGTAAATGTTCCAAGAAGATGAATTATGTTGTGATATATTCTATTGAATTTGGAAAGAGTACCATAGCACTGACATATACTATGACAACAGAATACACTGGCGGGGGGGAATAAAAAAGAAACTGTAACTTGGTTTCATGAAAAAAGAAAGAAGCTGTTCTCATGTGGAGGAACTGTTATGAAAGATACTTAATCACTAAAGCTGTGGTAGTACCTGTGATAATTATTTCCAAGCAAGTACTCCTGCAGTTTCCTCTTTCTGTAGAGAACTATTGGTTATGTTTGGAAGTTGACTTGGGTAGGCTTTCAGCTCCATTCAGATATGAATCTAGAAAATAGAATGGTGAGCTTAAAAGAATGTATACAATGAAATCCTTGACATAAAAATCATGAAAATTACTAAAATACTGTTTTATTTAGTAAATATCTTGTGATTGGAAGTTGTTAGTCATTCCTTTAACACATCTTCATAGCTTAAGCAAAATTACTTTTTCTTGAAAAACCCTTCATGTGTTGATATTACTACTCGATTTTTCACCACAAACATGTTTAGTTCCCACCTACCTCCAATACTCACATCAGTGGACAGCCAGGAGAAGGGGAAAAGCTTCAGGGTTCCTGACATCAGACAAGTCTTAGTCAGCCTGTTTAAGTTGATAACACATCGTTTTCAACTATAAAAGGATGAAAAGAAGAGATTTAGGTATTACCTAAACGGAAGGAAGTACCTAGATAGCAATTTCTGTATGGTATGCAGATTATCATATATTAGAACACCAAAATTGGATAAGTTCATTTTATAAATACTGTTTTCCTCTTTCAATATCTTTTCCACTGTTAGTCTGAAAAACAACTTGTATATCAGGAAGAAGATTGGCTTTTCTTATATCTGTTATGTATTTTTTGAAACACTGTGTACAAGTCAGGACACAATAACTTTTTACCAACATTCAGGAGATACTGCTTCATGACCTCTATGTTAGAAGTAAACCTAGGCTGAATTAATGGGTCTGAACCTTTTTTCTTCTCAAACCCAATTTGGGGGTGTTTGAGTTGGATTCATGTGTGGGGATATGTATATAGCAATATATAATTTAAAGTTTCAACTGCTAAATTATTTCCAGACTAGAGTTAATTGACATCAGCTAAATTGTTCTCTTTCTTTTGTCACATTCTGTGAATCTCTCCTTGCTATTTATTGCTTAAATGTTTTGCAAGCATGAAAATAAGAAAACTTGAAATAAAGCTTTATATGCTTTTTCTTCTTGTGTATTCTAGTGAAAATTCTGGAATTTTCTTCTAGAGATTTTAAAAAGTTTTTTTTTTTAAAAAAAAGGTAGGGAGGAAAGAAAAGAGGAAAAGGAACATAAGGGACTTTATCCTAAATCTTCTAGTTTTGCTTTCTTTTTTTTTTTTCCACAGCAAGAAAAGTTCAGATATTTTCCCTTAATTCTACTTGTTTTCTTAGAAATTTAGCTATGTTTATATTAAAATTCCCTTCAATTGACTCATCTATAGGCAAAATACGTATTTTCTGAGTCATTTGTAAAAAATGCCCCAGCTCATGAGCGTTTAATATAGTCTTTTCTATTCTTTAACTATCCTCTCATGCTCAGCTGACAAAGCTGACTATATCAATGAATAGGGTCGTCAACTCCTAAATGTCTTCTTTTTTCCTTCCTCAGGACACTAAAGCCTGTTTATGTCTTTGGCTTTGGTAGCTATAGTGTCTGCAGCATTATGTCTGTGAGGCTTGAGCAGAATGTTAATGATATTAGGTATTTTAGACTACTTCACATCATAAAAACACAGCACAAGTTTCTGATAAGCTATGGTTGTACTGCCTGGTTTTAATACACATGTATCAAAGCTGAATGTAAATGACAAAGACATAGTCATGCCGTCTGTAATCATATATAAACCATGCACAGTAAATAAATGTCTTTGATTTCTTTGATTTGGTGCACAAAAGGCAAATATATACACAGAAATTTTAAGGGAGGGGGAAGAAAAGAAAGAAGAAAGCTGCTTTTCAATCTGAAATTCCCACCACCAAGAATTTACACAGGGTTTAAAGTATCATTGCTTGTGGCGATGTTTCTATAAAATGTTAATGCTTTCCCAAAGAATAATAATATGCTGCTGCCTTTTTAGTGATACAAATTCTGCATTCCCTAATTTCATGACATCATTTCAAGCATGAATTGTCATATCTGTTTATCTGTTTAAGCTTTCTGTCATGGATGACGGCTTTCAATCACATTGCTGAGTAGAACACCTTGGTGAGTAGGTGACATTGTAGGTGAATTCACAGACTTTCCCTTAATTATTCTTCCTTGTACACAAATAACACTTTCTGAAATTAGAGACAGCCTTTCTTTAGCATTTTTAAATTTATTATTGTATTTTTCTTTCATCAGGACATTGATTGTTTGACCATTCTGAAAATCATAACATAAACAATAAAAGGAGTAATGACAGAATTTGTAGACATGTCACAATACCACAGCACACTCTTCCAGCCTCATGATCATGTTAATGTTCAGAGAGCAAATTAAAAGAAATAAATATCTATTGGTCAAGATAGAAACCTATGTACATTTTAAGGTATTTTAACAAGGGATTTTACAAAATATGATAAAAATTTAACTGTGAGAAAAATACAATAAACATCAGCTTATTCATCAAATATCAACAAAGGTGCTTACAAATTGCAAAGCAAAGATAGATTTATTCCTGTTGAAATTTAAGAAGCAATAAATCTTATGAAAAAAAAAAAAAAAACGACCCAAACCTGATTACCTTGTGATCTGCAGCTATTTTAGGTAGTTGACAGAAATTTATGACATATTACCATGGCAACAATGGACTATCTCAATAGCTGTATTGCTTGTGAAGAGAATAAATTCTCAGGATGCATTATAATGCTTATAATTATTGCTCAGTCTTCTACATGCTCTGTAGAAATTGAAAGCTGGCTATTTCTTTCCCCCCCCTTTTTTTTCTTCTTCTTTTTTGTTACAATAAGTATTTTTTTTCTTGATACCTCTTAAAGGGATTCTACCTGTGATAAGTTTCAAGAGTGCTCAATTAGTCCACTAGATGGAGCATCTATCATATCCAGGGGAAAAAAAAAAAAAAAAGCTATTGAGGAAGCTAATTTTCACAAGTATGTGTTAAAGCCACTGAAAGTTGGGGGGAGGGGTGGAGAGCAAACTGCAATCTCTTTAAACTTCTGTTTACAAGGAAGTCTTTTGATTCAGCCTCATTTACCAGAATAAAAAATGTTTCACATCTACATAACGTATGATGGAACCTATTTGAGGAATGTTTGTTTTTTTTTTTTTTAAAAGTAAAGTAGGAGGAGGGGGGAGGGAGAAGAGCTTTCATGATTCTCCAGTAAGATTTCAGTACTTTCCTTACTTCTGTGTGATTTTATATGTTTTGATTTAGATATGCAGCCTGCAGAAATCTTTGGAGGACTGTTTGCATTAATGTTGCAAAAGAGTAATTTCTGTGGAAAAGAAAAAGAAATTATAATGAAGCCTGTGTAGACTAGTGTGGGTGAGAAAAGGGGGGAAAAATGAAAGATGCACTTCAATGAAAGGGAAACAGCAGTGGACATTGTACTGCCATAGGATGGCTGTGAAAATCAGGCAGGAGTTCCAAAGCGTTCTTTCAGTTCAGTGAGCACTGAGAAAGTAAAGCTGAGCAGCTGTGAGATTGGAGGTAGTAGGTCAGTGCTGATCTGCTCAATCCACAGGCTTGGGCAAACCAATGATGCGTATCATTTGTGAGGTTCAAATCAATAGGACGTTAAGTAAGAGTTCCCTTACTCCCCCTACCTTCTTCCTCTTACCCCTGGAGACAAGACATTTACTTTCAGCAGCTAAATAAGAATGGATTTCCTGAAAGCTGGCTTTTGGCCAGGTTAATTTATGCATACGCAAACTTATGCTTCACCAATTTACTAAAACCCATCATTTAAGCCTGTTCAAATGTGCAGCTGTTTAAATGAGGTTGGAAGCAATTTTGCCACACGATGCTGATGTCAGTTAAAAGCTCAGTATTAGCAAAATGGGAAGGCATCAACGAAGTGTGTCTGCTACAGTGATCTGTGTTCCCCAGTGTCTAATAGATCAGGGAGACAGATATGCCTAGCTCATCGGCCTGTAAAGTTAAATTCAGATCTATTACCTATTACACACACGCATGTATACGAGGGGAAGCATTTTAAGTAGAATGGGAATTAGTTTGGTTCTGGCAAACATCCAGGGTGAGTCTGAATAAAGACTTTCAGAAAAAAACAGGATACAAAACTGCCAAGTGTGAAAATGGTTACAAATGATAGTTTATGTGGAAAAAAAAAAAAAAAATAGTGCTCAGAAATCTAGAAATACCAGTAAGACAAGCCAGGTAAAGAACATATTTCCCAGGGTATGATACTATAAATAGAAAACACAATGTTGTATAAAAGCTGTTGGTGAGATCTGCATCAGTTCTGGATACTAATTATCAGCTTCATGAGCTGATGAAAATGGAAATTTCTGTCAGATAAAACAAAATGCTTAGAAATAATTGTGAAATGCTCTGCATTATGCAGATAAATGGACATTCTTGGTTTCTAAGAAGAAAGTAAAGGTCTGTTCATTTACAAATGGGCCTACCTCACTCTGAACCATGTGAGAAAATCTTTTCTTTTTCTGGGTTGATTGTATCTATGACAGATTTTTTATTTCCGTTCTGCAGGTTTTAAGTATAAGGAGAGAGATACAAAGCTACAGGATTTTTTTTATTTAAAAAATATAGGAACATAAAATCATAGAATAGTTTGGGTTGGAAGGAACATTTAAAGGTCATTTAATTGAGCCTCCCCTGCAATGAGCAGGGACTTCTTCAACTAGATCAGGTTGCTCAAAGCCCCATCCAACACGACCTTCCAGGGATGGGATATCTACCACCTCTCTGGGTAACCTGTTCCAGTGTTTCACCACCCTCATTGTAAAAAACTATCTTCTTATATCTAATCTAAATCTACCTTCTTTTAGTTTAAAGCCATTACCCCTTGTTCTAGTGCAACAGTCCCTGCTAGAAAGTCCCTCCCCATCTTTCCTGTAGGCCCCCTTTAAGCACTGAAAGGCCACTATAAGGTCTCCCTGGAGCCTTCTCTTCTACAGGCCGAAGAACTCCAACTCCAACTCCAACTCCAGCTCCAGCCTGTCTTCATAGAAGAGGTGTTCCAGCCCTCAGATCATCTTCATGGTCCTCCTCTGGAGTCACTCTTAACATGTCAATGTTTTTCTTGTGCTGAGGACTCAAGAACTGGATGCAGTACTCCAGGTGGGGTCTCACGAAAGCAGAGTAGAGGGGCAGAATCACCTCCCTCAGCCTGCTGGCCACGCTTTTGATGCAGCCTAGGATATGATTGGCCTTCTGGGCTGCAAGTGCACATTGTCAACTCATGTCCAGTTTTTCATCCACCTGTACCCCCAAGTCCTTCTCCTCAGGGCTGCTCTCAATCTCTTCATTCCCCAGCCTGTATTCATACTGGTGGTTGCCTCGACCCAGGTGCAGGACCCTGCACGTGGCCTTGTTAAACCTCATGAGGCTCACACGGGCCCACTTCATGAGCTTGTCCATGTCCCTCATTCCCTACAGCTCGCTGTGCTACTTTTCCAGCAGATGTCAGGGTGGTTGAAGTCCCCCAGCAGGATGAGAGCCTGAGAGCAGGATGCCTCCTACAGCTGGGGTAAGAAGGCTCCATCGCCCTTGATCGAGTGGCCTGTAGTAGACACCGACCACAAGGTTCCCTTTGTTGCCACAGTCTCGTATTCTTAAACATAAGCTTTCAACCTGCTCATGGCTATTCATCAGAGACAGCTCTTCACACTCTATCCATTTCTTGATACAGAAGGCAATGCCTCCCCGCCTCCTTCCTCACTTGTCCCTTCTGAACAGCCTGGAGCCATCAACAGCCACACTCCAGTCATGGGATTTGTCCCACCAAGTTTCAGTAATGGCAACTAGGTCATAGCTTTCTGGCAGCACAGTGACTTCCAACTCCTCCTCTTTGTTGTGCGTGCTCTGTGCATTGGTGTAGAGGCTGGGCTGTTGGCCGTGTCACCTTCTTAGAGGACCACCCATTAATTCCTTTGAGGTCTGTCACTGGTGTTTCCCTCCTAGCTCCTATTACCTCAGGAGTAAATATATAATATAAAAGACACCGTGAAGGATCTGCTTTTAACTATCATTTTGGGCAAATAGCAGACTAAAAGGGAACTGAAAATATATGAATAAATACTGACCAAAGACCTTTTATTGCAAGCTTGAAATTTTATTAAAAGGGGTTTGAATTTGGATTAAACTATTAAAATTGTCTAATAACAATATGTAAATTCTTACTATCGTATCTGACATATGGATAATGATTTAAATATTTTGAAGGCTCAGCTGCTGTTTTATGGGCTTAAAATATGTAAGATGAGAAAAAGATGGAAAGTTAGAGAAGTATCCTTTCTCCACAGGTCCTGCTGAAGCAGAATTTTTCAATTCCTGCCTTATAGTACAGCACTCCCATCTATGCAATTGTTGGAGTATTTAAACATGGATGTAACCTTCTTGAAATCCTTCTGTTGTCCAGCATCCTGTAGGATGAATTAAAAAATGGAGTAAAAACTTTTACTTCTGATTGTCTTTGTTTTATATTTTTGGATTTTTTGTCAGAATTTTATACTGTTCAGATTTTGCTCAATTTTGATAAAACTTAATGGGGATATTTTCACTACATTCAGCTGCAGCTTGGTTGAGACCCCTTGAATCTAACATGCTGCTACACTAATTCAATGACAGGTAGTTTAAAATGGTGGTTAGATGAGAACAAAATTAGCTACTTTATAGAAAGACAGAAGCTGAGTTAAGTGAGAAGAATGTAAAAATTTCCGAACTTTTAAAATATGGTTTATTGACTTCCTTGGTCATAATTGCTTCTTTGGAGCTATTATGCTCTCATGTAAATACATATTTAAAGGCACTTCAGAAATGCGATTATTGGCCTAGTAGACCATGACTATTCCAAAGGATTTACAGAACATACTGCAGTAAAGCTGACAAAAGTCATGTATAAAGTATTATAAGCCACTCTCAATGTCTTAGCTGCTTAACTTCTTCAATACAGCAAAAGACAGCGAAAGGACTGTGACTTTGCACAAAATCATGTTTATATTAATCATATAAACAGTTTTGTAATCTTTAAACTGTGTCATTGCCACAAATTCACGGGGATAGTAGCTAATTCTGAAAGCTACTTCCCATCAGAAAAGCTTAATTGAGTGGAAGTAATACAGCAGAAGCAAACTCAAGAGCTTTCTCATCTCTTACATAGTTACACTACAAGAAAGTATTTGAAAATATAGGAATACAGTTTGGCAAACAGGAATGGCGTAATAACACAAACTTATCTGCAGAGAAGAGGGCTGAGTTTGCAATTAAGGCATTGTACTGGGATTCTAGGTCAACAATAAATCTTAAAATTTTGTGTGTCTCATAACAATATTATTCAAATAGCATAGCATAGCATAACTCTGGTGATTTTACACTTGAATTTAAGGGATTTTTTTCAGTGGAAATTATAGTTAGACATAGTAATATGTATGTATGTATAGCAATATCTACTATACAATGTTGTTCCTTACACGGCACACCAAACTAGAACAGAGGATTTGACTCAGCTGCTTAATGAGCTTTTTTATTAATGAACATTTGTTTGATTTAAATGGGCTTCATATGAGCATTCAAGTAAGATTCTTTTTTGATGACAAAGATGTATTCAACCAAATAGTTGAATGACAAGGCAAAATTATATTTGAAAGGAAATAGAGGTATTTAATTTAGGAGATCATTCATTCACAGGGTACATGAATCAGTATCATGTGAGTTGTACAAAAATTTGCAAACTGACTTAATTCTAAAAAGCAAAAACTATCTACTTAAAAGAGGTTTTGTTTAGAAAAAGGTTGATAATTAAACAGATGGTCATAATCTGACATGGCAACTCACATGTAAGGGACAGTATATATTTTATTTTAGCCATCATTTTTAATATTTCTTTGTGTAATCTTAATCCTAATTATAAGGTTGTTAAAATTCATCATGTTTATAACAATACTGGTATAATGTGGTGGACAAACAACTTTTCCAATACTATCTGCTAAAACAGGTGGTTCAGACGCTGAAATTTTGCTTATCACTATGTGCTGCACATTTGGATGATCTCTTATACTCTAAGTTATATACAACAGCACAATATGCTAATGAGCACAAGGCAGACTGGCAGATGTAGGCAGTGACCCTTCACTAAAATTGGTTAGCCAGTTTGGCTGCCCTTCTTTAATTATGGCAGTATTTACTATGAAGACCGTATTAGATAAAACTAAATTTCTCATATTTTGTGTTAACTGGAAATAATGATTCTTTAGGCTAACCAGAAATTGTTGCAATTTTTACTAACACCACAGTTCTTACAAAATCTGGGAAGAATTTCATTTAGGTTCTTCTAATAACAAGCAAACTCAACTCTCTGATTTTCATATTGTTCAGTTTCAGTCACCAAACTTAGCAAAGGAGGTACCTTCTCTAAACTCCTCTTACAGGCTGTCAAAAAGACAACTAAACACAACCAAATAATGCTTCTAACATATATCTGGTCCGGAAGACCCTTGCTTACTTGCTTTGCTGGCATAGCAGTGTGAGAGAGTGATGCTTCCTAACACTCCTGGTCTAATTTGTCAGAGTAGGTTTTCATCCTTTTTTAAGTTACATAAAACCCAGGGTGAGTGAAGGCTGATGAATGAAATAGATATATGTTTCCCTCCATCCCAATACAGTGAAAAGTGCAATGGCAAAGAAATTGCAGAAAATGTATATTCAGGAGTAAAAAACCTGCAAAACCAAAATCCACCAAACCACACAAACACAACAACAAAAACCAAAACAACAACCACCATGGGGAATAATTTTGAATCTAAGTCCCTGGTAGTACCACTAAGCTCTGAGGCATTAGGAAGTCATCTAGGACTGACAAACAGGGTATTGTAGCAGTATGGCTCTTTGTCCCAGTGGACAGCTGTATTTCTCAAAGTCAGCAAACAGTACACTTCAATATATCATCACCTGTAATATTCTTGTATGCATAACTCTAAATAATATACAGCAACAGAAGATGAGTAATCCTCCCAGGAGCTGCTTCAGTACTGCTACATTCATGGGATGAAGAGGATTGTGCTGCAGAACAGATACAATATTTCTCCATGGAAGATTTTTCATCTCAGCAACACGATGACCTTTGGAATATGTTATGAGTACTCTTTTGTTACATCCTCTGGGAATTACTCCTCTATATAGTCCCTTTAAAACCCAGTAATTAACTTTCCAACCTTGAAATGTGTCCTATTGTTCTTATCTTTATGTATTCTTAGAATTAAAATATTTTTTTACTGCTGCCAACTTCTCCTTTAATATCTTACTTGGAATATTTTAACTATTTAAATCCTTCTCATTATAGGTTTATGAAAAACAGCTTTAAAAATCACCTTCAGGGACAATCTACATTCAGCTATCCTGCAACAGGGCAAGGAGGTAGACTACAAGATCTTTTGAGAACGTGTTTCTATTTCATGATTAGGGGATTTTCTCCAAAAATTAGGTCATTTTCTAGTAGCATTTGAAGTATTAAAAAATAAATTATCAACAAAGTTGCAGTAATTCAAAATGAGTTTCTATTGCATTAAATGTGGAAATTTATCAAGGAGGAATAGCTTTTATTGTACGTGTTGAAATAAAATATTTTTAAATTTCTCCCTAAATGACATTTTTATGTCACAGTGATATTTTTAGTTTCAAAATTAATTTTAGAAGTAGCATTTAATTTCAAAATGGATGTTATTTAAAATAATATTTTAAAAATAAAAACGTTTCTTTGCAACTTTGAATTGAAGCCCATTTTTCCTTCAATGCTCCTAATTAAGAAATCAGAACATGTCTCAAAATCATCTGTTTCCTATGCTAAAATGTTGATTTTGACAGAAGAAACCAGTTTTGCTTCCCCCTTCTCCCCCAGGAAATTTGGTTAGTAAAAGAAAGGTAATGGACATACTGATTAGTTACTATGCAGCTCTTACTAATTCTTCATTTAATATTCCATCCTTTTGACCTAGAAATGAGAGGTCACAGCACAACATATAGTAAGAAAGAAAGATCCATCATGTATATATGCCATATATCTATAAAGTAATTAATGGGAAAATTGTCTAATTTGAGCTAGTAAAAGGCTCAGTAATAGTACTGCATTTTATATCTGGAAAGAAATCCCATTTATTTTGAAGAAAATGAAACCTTCATGCTGATAACTGCAAGGCAACCTTTTAAACAGTACTAGAAAAGAAAAAAACAGCACTAAACATAGCCAACACACACACACACACAAATCCCAACCCAAGGACATGATGAGAAATCCAGGAGGAAACAAGATGTAATTTTGTGAGTGCCCAGCTAATGAATTCTGGTTTCCATGGATTTGATCCTTATCCCTGTGTCTAACAGGAGTCCAGTCTAAAGCTTTCCCTTTAGCTGAAGTATTCATGATTTCTTTTCTGTGTGAATTACATGACATCAAATAAAGGTTGTGTTTATACTTCAGCTTTTCTCTCAAGAACAGCTCAACTGGGAGCATATCCTTTATTTGGCTGTCATCTTTCACAAAACCTACAGAAACTTAATAATCTTTTGAAGACTAGGAGTTTGCCAAATTTGACTGAGAATTTGCTTGAGATTGCCTAGTGTGCAGCAGTTATTTGAGGTGCAGGCAGTCAGACAACTGTCTAGGCAAACACACACTAGAGTATGTTTATATGGCACTCAAAGGAAAATGGGTTAAAAAGAACCAAATGGAAGGGCTGGTGAGACATGAAAAGGGTGAGCTTCAGCAAACTGCAGCCAAGAAATCTTGATAGACTTCTTCAGTACTAGAAGCTGTCAAGTCCATTGGACCAATTCTAACCAGTTTGTAATGGTAGAAGCTATGAGCTCAAGTACACACAGTGAAAGTCCTACCTTCACATAAAACTACTGTCAAGGACAAGAGAAAATACTACTTCACCTCTGCAGTATAAAATGGGATACATCTACTTCTGTCAAGACAGCATTTCTTACATCCAAAATGTGAGAAGCAGCAGTGTGTGAGAATTTTTATTATGTGATGTTTGCTAAGTAATAATTTGTGAGAGCAACATCTCATGATATACATGCTTCTACCAGTAGAATAAGTGACCAAGTTTATTATACAACTGGAGTAAATATACTCATTTTTGACCAGGGTTACTCTGGCTTTTTGCAAATAAAGATTTGATTTCATTTAGTTCTAAGAGGGGTTTGTTACTGTTGTAGATGGACTAGAAGAAGGATTTTCACAATTAACTGAAAAGCCAAGCAGCCACTCAGACGGCACAGTGAAAGTGTTCAGTTAAGAATATTGTCACACTACTTCTTCCTTTATTCACATCAACTACGAAGAAAAAATAATAGATTATATGAAAGTTAGATGAGTAATCACCTGAACGTAGTCTGACTATGAAGTAACTGAACTGAGGTGTTTTAGAACATTTCCACAGTTGGCAATTTACATATTTGTTATGCCATATTGCTCAATGATTAACATATTTATAGAAATCAAAACTGGCTTACAAATGATTTAGTAATTCGGGGGAAAAAAAATCTTAAATTAGCCACATACTGAAAATTCCAGAAACATTCAATTATTATTTTCTTAGGAGAAAAATATATTTTACAAGTATTACAGTTTTTTCTTTTTTTTTTTTAAAGTTCACCCACAATCAGTCCAATTTCAGTTTGAAGTCTGGCTTCAGTTTGCACCATAACATAATATTTCATTTTATAGCATTGAGAATGAATCAGTCTGCCTCTTCTATTTATCTGTTAACATCTGTGAAGCTAAATTGTTTGCCTGTGCTTCTGTTGTGTAATAAAGCAGGCACCTCCAGAAGGCAAATTACCCCTAAGGTTGTTATCTAAGAGGGGCTGCCCTCTGGGCATGAGGATCTTTCTCCATTGATACTGAATAAGCCTGGATGACTAGCTTAGTCCACAAGATTTTAAGGCAGCTAAAGCTGGATGGTTGAATCTCATCTCTAGAGTCTATACTTGGCATGTACATAAAGTAAAAGATGGATTTGAGGAGGAAAATGTCTACACCCTACAACCTCCACATATAATTAGATTAATGAAAATTCTCCAGAGACTCCATCACAGGCGGAAATTATTTGTCTGATCCAAATCTCACAGACAGCAGCTGTAAGATTCCTAGTGCCTTCAGCAGAATTTGTATTATGCCACAGCTGAAAATGTTTTTTCTTTTGCTCATTTGTATGGAAGTGTTACACCAAACTGTAAAGTAAACAAATAAAAAAGGCATTACAGGTAGGATTTATCTTACCTAAGTTTAGACATCAAACAATTAGTTATCTTAGGCTAAGATAATCATCCTAGGCTCTTTTTGTAGCTTAGTGAAGATAAATAGACACCTGCAAAGGGCAATCCATCTCACTAAGTTTAGACAGTCATCTTGAACCAAGAAGAATCTCTTCTGGATGCATCTATCTTTCTCCACTGAATAAAATGGGAGCAGGCAGTGATTAGTTCAGAATTTGACAATTTGCTGTTAAGAATCTAAGCCAGGCAAACTGAATCCCAACATAAACTAGATGATTTTCTAACTCTTTGCCTTAACACTTTCATTACCAAACATTCAGTGAAATGACTAAAGCTAGAAATAGAGCAAATTTTACCAGCTAAAGGGTCATATTTCACAAGCTTCCCAGGGAAAGCAAAAACTTTAGTGTCTAAAAGGGGATTACAGGAATGTTTCCTCCTCCCCAGTCCCCAAAGACTGACATTTCTCATAGATAGGACAGTTTCCCACAATGCAGGGTCCTTTCCTTGAGGTCTGCATAGCTCAGATGGCCTCACCTATATTGTGTTGAACAGGCTCCTGAGCTATATTTAATGAAAAGTTTTAATAAATATCAGATATCTAACACAGCCTTGTAAAAATGCAAAGCATTTCTGTGAATCCAACATTTAAGATTGCACTTCTGTTGTATTTTGTTAACCCACATAATATTCTTCATAATTTACAAAATTCAGAGTTATAAGGCCAGACATCCGTCCATCCCAACTGCCACAGAAGACTTATACCATATCATCCTTTCCAGATGCTCATTAACTGTTGTAAAAAACACCAACGAGAAGACAAAAACTTTTTTGATAGGTAGATTTTTTTTTTTTAATTTATCAGAAAGGTTTTTTTCCTCATTATATTTCAATGTATATGTTTTAATTATTGAAAATCAGGCATTTTTTTCTTGTTCTACACCTAAACATTTGTTTTGCATTGAGGGCTGCTACTGTTCACCAGTTCACTGAGTGAAGACCCTTACCAGCTGGACTGCAAGGTTCTCAGAGGAGGTAAGGAATTAAATCCCTGCAGGAGGGATGAATAACTATTCCACTTCAAAACATTAATATAGTGACACTCAATGTTGCCTAACATGTGACTTCATTATCAATAACTTGATGTCTACTACAAATAAGCAGAACTATATTTAAGTTGTATTTGAACATATCTGGCATGTCTTCACAGAGAGTCCAGGTTTTCTTACTGTTTTTCATTTCTGGTGTTGCTTCTTGATTATAAGGCTAAGAACTGCTTTTCCATTGTTTTCCTTTTTGTTCCTCCATCCCTCAGTCTTTGTAAGGTTTTAGGTGCTACAAAGAGCTAATCTTTCAGTCAAGGTCTTTACCACGTTCATCCCAGAAAGCTGTTATCATTCCTCCTATTTACTTTTATTCAGTTTTCATTCCTCATGCTTACCGGGATTTTCAACATTACTTCTACTTTATGCTGATATTAAAATGTTACCTTATTTGGCCACATGGTTCTTGGTGCACAACACTGTACGAATAACAGTGCCTCTAGCTGATTAAGCCAAGTGCTTTTGTAACCTCTAATGTGCTACAAAACTTTCAGGAATTTTCATTAGCATTGGCATTTTAAAAAAGCTCATTGTTTTTTTATAAAACCCTGTCTTTTGATCTAGGAGATCACCAGGTTCTTTCTGAGTCTTCAACTTCTCTTATGAATTTGATAAGCAAACTGATAGATTTTGTTGATTTCTTCTCTGTGTTCTCTAATTTGCCTCAAAGATTCTTTAAATTAGCTGCTAGAGTATTTGTTTGGAAATCTCACAATACTTCTTAGTATTCTTAGAGGTTTTCCTGTTCCAGTGGAGTGCAAAAGCTACTTCAAATTTATGATAAATTATTTTGGTTTTCGTTTATTTAAAGCTGAAGTTAACTTTTGATAATCTGTATAATGTGTTAAACTCTATTAGAAATCCTAATCCTTTTCCACCAAGTGCTGCCTACACACTTACTCCTCTTTGGTTTTGATTTCTCCTCCAAATACTTTGCCTTTGGTTTTATTGAACATGAGCTTGATAATTTCATACAGTGCTGTACCAAAATCTTTACTAATGCAATGACAGGCTAAAGTCAAATTATCCACTTTTTCTCACAAAGTAAGGAACTAGGTCTTAAAAAAAAACACAACAAAACAAACCCAAAACCAACAACAACAAAAACCTCTAAATTCATTTGAGGTAAGTTGCTCTTGACCAATCCACGTGGGCTGTTTCTTTCAGCATCAGCATTTTCTAAGAGAAAAATTAGTCAGTTGTAATGAATATCATATGAGTTTTATGAAGATTAATACAGGATATTGACGGTTTCTTTCAGACTTTATAACATCTGTATGAATTGAAATTTTCTGGTTTTGACCAATAATAAACTACCTATAGTATGGTCCAGGAGGCTGATGTGAACCAAATGATGAGATGCAGATTCAGTTTTCAACTTCCTTCAAGACCGGATATAGAGCCAGAATTGTCACCCTTATGTTCATAGCTATAGAACAACTCCTTTCTGAGAAAAAATAACAAATTCAACATCATTAAGAACGTCCTGGATTTCCAGCCACATATAATGACTCTTAACAAAATGTTTTTTACTAGACTAATGGTGATTCATCCAACTTCCCACTGTCTCTTCTGGTACTAGTTGCTCTTGGACTGTCCAATTTAAAAGATAAACCATTCTGTTAATTTTTGACTACAGTGTAGGATGTGTTCAGGAGCTTGGCCATTTGGTACGATGTCCAGTTTGCAGATTTGTCAAACATGTCTTTAAGGACAACCATATAGTAGCCCAATTTCTTAGTATACTCAAGACACGTTAAGGTGAAAACATAAATGCAAGTCTTTTTTTTATACTATCTAAAACAGGTGACATTGTCACAAGTGTTGAAAAAGATGTAAGTAAAAAAAAAAAATAAAAACTGTGCTTAATTTTCTCAGAAAATATAATTTCAGAAATGTGTCTCTTTCATTCACCTCGTTTACTCTTTTCCTTCTGATTAGCTACTGGTACTAGCTTTTATATCTAACCTTTACTTTGGTCATTGAAGGGGTCCAGATTTGTTTAATATTTGCCCGGAAACTCCTTCTATCAAGTTCCTAAATTAAACGTAATTTTAAAATAATTAGAATAAAAGCTATTTTTCTTCACAGAGATATAAATATATTTTTGTTAATGGGGAATCATCTAGCTAATAAAGTATTTTCTGTTTCAATGAAGTGTAACTCTAGCCTCTTTAGTGGTTACTTGGCCTTTTTTCAGTGGGGAATATGTATTTGACTGGACCTTTCATTATGTATCAGCCAGTAGAGGTTACAAGCATCTTTACTGACTCTATGTATAGTTTAGTAGATCTCAGACTGATAGAGACCAAGTGTGAATACAATCAACCACTTGAGAGAGAACAGTAATAGCCTCTGACTCTTTTTTTTTTTTTGTCTTTTATCTAGTTTTCCACATCTTGTAATATTGTTCTTTCATTTATTTTCACTAGTCAGGGCATGAAAAATTTTTCTTAGTATTTACTAATTTCTTTCTCACTGGTGTTTTAAGATACAAGAAGAAATCAGTTCACATAGCCAATAAGGCTACATCACTATCTGAACATCTCTTTGGGAGCCTGATAAGCATTCCTTATTCACTGTTGTCTATGTAGGAAATGCCAGACCACTTCATTAGGCATATAATACTTAAGCATATATATGCATCTCATTCTGCATACTCTCTGAATCAGTGGAATTGTAATGCGCATAAAGCAAAATCTTTCATTCATATTATTAATTTGAACATGAAATAAAACTTTATGATTTGGTGAGGTTTTATTTGGTTTGGTTTGTTTACTTCCAGAAAGCTCCATAAGTAATTGCAAGCTAGTTGACCAAAAAGCTAAGTCAGATAGGTTTACACTTTCACATTTCAGTTTACAGTTCTGTAGAATCGCTGAATGCAAAAGAAATGCCATTTATGCTTGCTCTTTCTCCTCACATTCAATTCCCATCTCCTGCCAACCCAAGTGTATTTGTTCCTGCTGCTGCTGTGCCTTCCCTCCCCCTGATAGTTGGTGTGCCCCTAAATGACGTTACAACACAGATGTCGACAACTGTCCACTATTCTTCCCATTAGAAAGCACTATGCAGCAGATGGTTCAAATGGCCCAGCATACATTTACTGGAAAGAGGTAAAGAAGAGCTGCCAGATTGTGACTTTTTGGCTTTATGCCACGTGATATGAATAACAGGTTGGTAAAACAGAGATTACACAGAAAATAATTTATTTTTTTAATGATGATTTGCTACTGGACTTGGTTTGTTCGCTTGTTCTTTTATCAAGACTATATTGGCAGCACCCCATGTCACAGACTATTCTCCAACAGATCTAGCTTTCTGATCAGTTCTATATTTCTTAAGAAATAGAAGGTACACATAATATCTTTACTTCTATACAAGTCTTCTATGCTGTCCCTTATTTAAAAAGATGGATATAATATTTCATCTTAATTAAATGGCTTTAAAGCAATGGAGAAACTTTGAATCATGGAATAATTCAGGTTTGAAGTAACCTCAGGACATCTTGAATCCAACCTTCTGCTCCAAGCTGTCAGCTATGAGTCAGACCAGGTTGCTCAAGGTTTTATCCTCTTGGGTCTTCAACACCTTGAAGGACAGAGAGTGCACAACCTCTTTGGGTAACTGGCATCACTGGTGGACTGTCTGCATCATGAAGAAGGTCTTCCTTATATACAGTCTGAAACACTTTTTTTTTAATTTATGCTAATTTTCACTTGTCTACCCACCATGCATATCTGTGTAAGGACTGGCTCCACCTTATAAATAACCCTCCTATAGGCACTGGTGGATTCCTATTAGATCTCCTTCAAAGCCTTGTTTTTTCCAGGCTGAACAAGCTCAGCTCTCTCAACCTTTCTTCACAGAGTTCATTACCTGGGGTAAGAGCAGGAATGGCTCGTCCTAGATGAGGTTTATCAAATGCTGAGCAGAGGACAACCCATTCCTCAGCCTACTGGCTGTGCACCTGCTGATACAGCCCTGGATGCTGTTGGCTGTCAGTGCTGCCAGGGTCAGTGCTGGCTCATGCTCAGCTTTTTGCACACTAGCACTCCCAGGGTCTTTCTTCCAGAATTGCTCCCCAGGCAGGCAGTTCCAAGCCTGTATCATTGCCAGGTGTGCTTCCTGTCAGGACTTGGCACTTGACCTTGCTGAATTTCAGGACATTCCTGTTGTCTCCAGCCTGTCTAAGTACATCTGAATGGCAGCTCTGACTTCAAGTTTATTAACTAGTGCCCCCAAAGAGATGGTTAAAAAAAAAAACCCAAACTGTTCATTTCGTACAAGTGAAAAAAATACTTATTTTTAAGTTGAGTGGTTGCCACTGTTTGATTTTCATTAATTGAAAAGTGTACCTCTTTTCAGCAAAGAGCTTTTATGAGAATGATATTTAAATCTTTTCAGTTAAAGAGGAACTAGAGAGTTTGCGATCTTTGTTGTTATTTCTTTTCATTGATCATGTTCTTACAATATGGTTGAATACATTTTTAAAGATAAATGTGAGAGTCTGGTGTGCCAGCAGTTTGATCAGGGGATTTGTCCTAGGAGAAGGTATGCTTTTTTCACACAGCTTTGTTGAGTTTCAAGCAATGGTTGTAAAACTCACATATTGTCCCTATCTTCAAATCCAAAATGTGGCAAGATCTTAATCCTTTCTCCCACTGAAGTTCTTCACTTACAAAGCAATCCTTCATAAGACTTAGACGCTACTGCACCATGTGTTTCCCAGTAGACCACCACCAGTGGTGTGAGTCTGATGGGCTGATGCAGCTTTCATCATGTTTTGGATCTGGTGTCTTCTGCACAGTCATGGAAGTGAATTTTGCTGTTGCTTCTTCTAGTACTACTATGAACACTGACAACCTGCATTCCACCTCAGAGCTACTGTTTAGACAGATTATTTCCACAAACAGGAAAGTGGAATAAATGGATATATCACAAAGCCACGTTTACATTCTCCAAGCAAGCACAAAGGCTGCTAGCATCCAGGCCAGTGTAGATGTAGTGTCACCTGTTAAGACTACACTTCAGAATATGTAGCATACCTGAAATAATCTGTATTTCCCTATCTAACTACCCAGGTGTCTACATCTACCAGTAAAAGGGTCTAAATCTGTCAAAGAAAGGTCAGTTTTCAGGAATTATTTGATCTCACTGGAGCATGCAGAAAATGGAGTAAAAACTGATGGTACTACCTACATTTTTGCTGATTTAGAGAATGTTCCATGCTTTATCAACGGCATCCTATCCAAGATCACATCAGTGACTTTCTACATAATGGAGGTAATATCTACCTAGCAAAGGTATTTTAAAGATTAATATATTCCAGTTTTATACAATATCCTCGGATTCTGCAATAACCAAAAGCTTATGAGTACATTAGAAAGAGGATATAAGAAGAGTGTTGCTATATTCATATGTTTGGTATGCTGGAGAATATGAACTTTTTTGAGGCTTTTTTTAAGGGCCAGAAGACAAAATATGCCCTCAAGATGTATTTGAATATGGAGAGAGAAGTAAACTTAACACACATGCTAAATAGATGTGTGGAATGAGAAAGAAAAAAGATGTCTTTTGGTGCTACAGATGAATGCCCACTTAGGACTGGCATCACAAAACATGACAGGTGTAGTAAGAGTTCTTGAATAGCTGAGCAGTTTTTTTCTTGAATAGATTAATATTTTCATCAGTTTTTTTTACTATGTTATTCATTAATTCTTTTTTGTGTTATACAAAAAAAGTTTAGAGGTTGTTGAAAAATAAAATATTATAGGGTTTTTTTTTTTTCCTTTTATCTGATGAATGTCTCCATTAGTCATTCATTTTCAAAGTTACAGATTATAAGGGTGGTCTTGGTGCCTTGACTTTCCTTTAATTTCTTTTTCTTCAGCTCTGGGTAGAGGTAGATCTTTATCAGTTTACCAGCTTGTATCTTCTTATGATTAAATACATAATAACTGAGAACTGATAACTAGAATTCTTCAGTCAGTTTAGTCTCAGGCACATTCATTACAGCTTCCTCTGAGAAGATTCTTCTTCTCAAGCTCTGGAATTGCTCTGCAATGTAAACTGATGCATAGTAAATGGGGATGATGGAGAGATTCAATTCAAAAGCATACTGTTAATTATTTTTTGGGGGGGAGGGTTGTTTGGGTTTGGTTTTTTTTTTTTGTTTGTTTGTTTGTTTTTTAATCCATGTCCTGCTCCAACTGAGGGGAGCGGGGAGAAAAATCTCATTTTTGTATGGCATCATTTTTGCTATGTGAGTGTTGCTCTCAACAGATACTGGTGGATTTTTCTTCCCTCAGGAGTTCAGGGATTCCTGAAACTGAGGAGAAAATCTTGAGTCTGCTTATGTCAGTAACAAATTTGCCCTTTAGCTTCGCTAAAGACAGGATTTCACCAAGTGTGAAGGAACCTTTAACTTAGCTCCTAAGTCATGTCATCTTCTTTACTTATCTTGAGTGTATCTATATTTGTCCTTTACCATGGACAGGTGTACTTCTGGAGTGAATCTCCAGCACAGCACAGGCTGTGCTTTGGTTCACAGAGCTGCTCTTGCTGAGTGTGTAATCTGGTTCCCTTTTTGAGAGAAGCCAGACTGGAAGATGCCTTGAACAACAACATCTAACATGCTCCGGCAGCTTGTGGCCATTCAGTCTGCAGGAACAGACTACAGCTAATCTGAAGTAAAAATGCCCAGAAATGTAGTGTGGATGCCTGATTCTCTGAAATAACTATTTCACCCTTTGGATATTGTGCCACACCATTTGTTAATATAGACAGAATTGTTTCTGACTAAAGTATGATACTGTTTAATTGCAATGGTCTAAACTCACAGATGGTGATATGATTAGCACCAGTGTTAAATTAAATCAATACTTTGATTTGGCTAGGGAAAGCTAGAGGTTTTAATGACACCCATTGTTACCATATCTAAATACTTCCCATGTGGATTAAATTTCAAACAGTGAATTCTCTACTGATTTCAAGGAGTTCCCAGACCTTATCAGGTTATAGAAATATCTATTTGTGGCTTGTTTTTATTTATATATACATGTATATACACATATATACTCAATTATAAATGAATGCCCACTCAAGATTTTTTTTTTCTTTGCCTGTGGATGTAAACACAAGCAGGAGAACTGTTTTTTTATTTCTACTTGTATTTCTTGGCAGTTTTCCCTGAAATAAGCCTTAGTAACCTAAGTCATTTTTCACTCTGTTCCATGATTGACAAACTGAGTAAGAGACCTGAGAATTTTATTATTTTCTAGTGCTGACTAAAAAACAATTTTTCAGTTTCATAAAAGAAAAGGGAAAGTGTGCAGTTTCAGAATATTTTATTATTGTTCTCATGTAGAATCAAAATGACACTTTTGGAGAATGTATTTGTGAGAAGGTTGTGATAGATACTATCTCGGTCTGCCCAATGCCCAGGCAATAACCCACTGGCTAGAACATTTAACTTTGGTGGGGGAGTAAGTGATCTTCTTGTTTATGACAGATTAGGCTCCCACAGACTCCATCCCACATACCAGGCAAGCTTCTTGCTCACCAAATTATACCAGCAGCCTCTTTTAAAATGTCAAATTCTCCTCTTGCGTATCTTCCCTTCTTATAAACAGGCAAATAGAAGACTAATTCTACAGTATGGTGATTACAGGCAGTTTGTAAGAAGAAGAGCCATATTCTAATAGCTGTTATACCTGATTCAAAGTGGAGATTAGATTTTAACCTTTCTATGCCCCTTGAGTGTTTTATGACTTTTTTTCCCCCTGAAAATGTTCTAGCTTGAAACAATGAATTGAAACATTTCAGTACAACTGTTCTTGGTTTATGTTTTTAATCTTTTTTTTTAAGGGGGGGGGAAACGTTGATTTCTGTAAAGCTACCTCACCCCTTTGATGGGACACTCTGATACCTGTCTTATCTCATTGCCTGCCAAAATGGAACCCATAGCCATTATTCCTGCATTATTCTGTAATGTTTCAACAATGGTGAGCTTATGCATGTAAGTATAGCACAGAGATTCTCTCCAGAAGCTAAAGCAGGTCTGAGCTAATAAGGGAAACTGGAAGCTTTATGAAAAGAAGCGAGTGATTATTCTAAACATCATTAACTGGTACATATACCCCAACAAATTTTATGTGCTGGAATGTATATTAATAAATGGAAATATGATTAAAAGTTTGAAGCTGTGACTGGATGCAGATACATGTCATTAACAGAACTTTACTGAATGTGGCACTTGCGAGTATGACTTTTTGTTTAATGTTTATAGTGAACATCACCATGTATGTTAGTAAAGGGGCATTCTGTTCCAAAATACACATAAATAGGAGAGGACATAAGAAAGTCCATTAAAACAGACAGTGAACAAGAAGTCTTTAAATGCAAAATATAAATCTTTGAAAATAAAAGATTGCAAATCAATCAAAATGTATTTCTACATATATTAACACTAATCAGAAAACAGAACAGAAAGACAAGGAAATATTTTAGAAATGCATAAATAAATGTTGTTGAATAAGTTAATGCTTAGTATGTACCAGGATGGTTAGGTGCACTGAGAATATTTAGAACATACACAATGACAACAAATTGCATAGTCCTGCAATTGTCATTTCTGGTTTCAGCACATTGGTAATTGGCAGGACAAAATTAAAAATTAACAACTAATAATGGTTAAGGCAAATAAAACTAATATTAAAGAATACAGACACTATACGTAATTCTTTCCAAATTGCATGTTGATTGAAATGGCCTTGAGACAACTAGCTGTGGTGTGCTTCAAATATAATAAAAATATAATAAAAAAAAAAGTGATAAATTACCACCAGCATAAAGAAGCATAAGAGGACCCAGCTTCTGAACTCAGTTAAATGGCAAAGGGAAAGAAGATGAAAAACTCACCATTCAAAGGGAACTAACTGGTATGTTGTTCAGATACTTTTGTCTCCTGACAAGCACAAAGCTCCATTTTCCACCTTTGTTCACATTGTCTTTATATAGGTCTGAAAAACAAGTGGTCCAGCTGTACTTTCTTTCTCAGGGAATAGCTTCTGCCCACAGAACTCAAAGCTGACCAAAAGGCTAAAGCTGCAAAGCAATGACCCCCCTTGAGTGAAATGTCTTGGCTAATATAGAAGGCTATTTTCAGGAAAGACTAAGGTGCTGGACACATTATGAAACTGCAATCCAAGATGCCTGTGATAAGGATTTGTATTTATAAGTATCTCTCAATCATTCAGTTTAGTTCCCTTCTACAATGAGGACTGCAAATGTGGCAATTATTTCCTTTAAAAAAACCCCAAAAGATACAACACAAAAACATCAGGGTGAGGTCTCCGTTCTTCAAAACACAAAGGACCTGCAGTAATTTGTTTAATATTTAATCAATGTAGGGAACAACAACCTGTCTTTCTACCTCAGAACCCAAAATATTTAGATGCATCTTAAGAATTTTTCCACTGACAAGCTTTCTAAAACTGAAAATGCCTTTTTGTGAAAGAAATGTCCATGGGAAAATTTCAGAGATCCAAAAATCATCATCATCATTACCATCACTTTTATGCCCAGCTAGGAAAAATACACTGACATCTTCTTGGCTGCTCTCCTGGAGTGGTCTTGTCACTTTCACTCTCTGCTTGCAGGGAAAAAGCAAAGTGAACATAAGCCTCCAAGGCAGGGTGCCACACAATCACAACCCAGTTTGAGCAAAGGAAGCTGGAGGGAAGCCCTGTGCTGGCAGTCAGGCTGCTGGCTTGGCACCGCAGCAGTGAGCCTATGTGCCCGTCCTGCCGCCAACTGCCTTGGGGGTCCTGCTCAGTCACACTTTTCCTCCCTGACACTAAAGAGGTGGTCACTAGAGTATCCCACGATGGTTCTTGTCAAAGCAGTAAACTTTTTTTGGAAATCCCATCTTCTGAGAAGAGTCAATTACCATCCCCACCCCCACACAGCATTTGATTTTAATCTTTGATCTGGATTAGGGATATAGTTCTCTGTCTCTTTTTTTTTTTTTATTCTCTTTCTAATATATGAGTCCTTAAAGTATCCAAAGTTTTTCTATTTGTCTAGTTTTCTTTTGTTCTGGGAAACTTCTTATTTGTATGGGTTGTGAACTGTTGTGGTTTAGGCCAAATCAGCCACTGGGGACATTGGGGACCCCAGATAGGACAGACATATGCTCCCCTCTACCCCTCTTCAAAAAGAGAGGCAGAGGAGGAAAAAGAGACTTAAGCGTTTAGAAGGAACGAAACTACTTTAATGAGATATTAATACTAAAATACAAAGGAAATAGTGAAATATATACAAAACTGTATCAAGCTCCCAGGATGACAATCACGACACCGGCTGGCAATGGGGCAGTCACAGGCTGGACTCAGTGATGGATGGGAACCGGATTTCAGATCTTCATTCAGGGTTGGGACAAAAGGCAGACAATTGAAGTGAAGAGAGAGAGAGAGAGAGAGGAAGCGAGAGAGCGAGAGAGAAAAAAGAGAGGAAAAAAGAGAGCTGACCCTTTGATCCCTCATCTTTTATACTGAGCATGATGCAGATGGGATGGAATACCCTGTTGGTCAGTTTTGGGTCACCTGTCCTGTCCGCTCCTCCCCGCAAGTGGGACCCCACTGCACTCTTCTGCTTCCAACCTTCCAATGTGGCAAATAACAAAGTTGGTTGGCCTTGGGTGTTATAGCAATAAACATAAGCAAGAGCCTCTCCGCATACCATGCCTGTGCATCAACTATAAACATTGGTCTTATCACTCTGAGAGAGCGAACATTGTCTGCACAATATGCTGTTAATTTCAGCAGTTAGAAGAGGCCCAGCTAAGAAGCAAAGTTGCTGAACAAAATTGGTCCTGTTTTACCTCAAACCAGGACATGAGCGTATGAATAATGTGCACATATTAAAAGATATATATGTATATAAAATATATAGTGTATACATAATGTGCACATATTAAAAGATATGTATGTATATAAAAATATATATATTGTAAGTGTATATATATACTTACTTATACTTAAGATATAGTATATATATCTTTATTTATAGAAAATAAACTTTTACCCTGGTACTATATCCATACACCATATCATGCAGTATCTACACAGAACTTTTGGTCTAATGATTGGTCCAGTATAGTTAGTATAAATTTTTCTATTGGTCTGATTGAAAGCAAGATTCAAGAATTTTAGATTAGATCTGAAGAAATAATACTTTAGTTTAATAAGTAAAGCTAAAATTTAGGGAGAAGGGATTGGTTTATATTGAACAGAAACAGAATACCTCACACCTTACTTGACAAAATTCAAAATATAAGAATAAGATGAGGAACTTTCCTCAAAACAATGGCTAACTCCAAATATTCTGAGTCTTGTTTCACAACTTAAGTATTACTTTCCATATTAGTATTAATAATCATGGCACTAAAAGTAAAAAAAAGCAAAAGACATTTCACAATACAAAACAAAATGTTTAAGCATTACTAACATCAAACGCTTACTTAGAATATGAGAAAATGGAACATTTTCAGATAAAAGTTTCTGCTGAGTGCAGCATAATTACCTCCAAACTCCCAGTGATAAAATTCATATTCACTGAAGGGGAAAGTTAGATTCAAAATGTGTACTTTTGAAGGCATGTCCATATTTAGCTGTTTACTGTACTAAATATCTATGCTCGATAGACAAATAGGATAGCTGTCATCATTATTTTTAGTTCCATTTTTTGTATTGTTGATTTGGGCTTTTTATGTGGGCAGTTCATTTTGATTAGGAGTAATTTTATTCACATACATTATATGAGCAATTTCAGCTTATTTTTAGCTTGATAAGCTAGAAGTGCTTCCGTATTTCACATGAAGTGTTAACATCTGATGATACTGTCCCTTTGTTATCTATAGCTTGGCAGTGGTAAGCATCATTTATCATCATCAAAGTAATAAAAATATATTTATTCTTACAAAATTGTATCATTTTGGAAGTGATGGAACTGCTATTTCTACAGTTAAGTGAAAGCTGATTTTTGTGCAACTAGTCTTCAATATTTAATCTATTCAAAGAAGGAACAAGATTAGAGAAGTTATAACGTATAGCCAATAAAGTCCTTACAGTATAGGGAATAGCTCTTTCAGACAGTAAAGTGATGGAAAAAATTGTGTATTTTTGTGCTCACCTTCATTATATTGTTTGTTGCTTAATGTATTAACAGACTAAGGTGGAAAAGGGAAGCTAAGTGTGCATTGTATTTTGTACGTGGGCTCAGCTCTTCGCTTGTTTCCAAATTCCCTCTCTTCTGGAATGTATAGATGGAAGTCTATGCTTCTTGAGATTATGACAGCATTTAACTGGATCATAGTGGTGCATATGACCAACTATGAACATGCTGAGCACACTATGACAAGCTTGATTACCATTTTATCATATCACACCTACATTTGCAGTGAGGCCCAAGAAGATCTAGTGTCACTGCTAGAACACATCTGCTTTGCAGGCAGTGGGTCCCATCTGCAGACATCCTTTAACAGCAATACTAGGATTTGAGTTTTACAACATTTCTGCAGAAATCTGTGAAGCTCATGCTAAAATCTCAAGTAATAATAACAAATAGTTTGATTTATTGTTGGTAGATGACTGATGTCCTACATTTCAGCACTGCTAACACAATTGTTGACATGTCTGTAGACACTGAAAATTTCATTGGAGTATAGTGTGCTTCAGGACACTTTCCACCCTGCCCTGGATTCTCAGAAGTCCTTGGGTGTGATGCTACCTTTGCTGAGCTGAATGTGAAACACTGTAATATCTTATTTTTTTATTTTTAAACCAGGACAGTACTTTATATCAGCATAACACACAGAAAAGCTAAAGCAATATTTTACAATAAAGTTGTCTTGCTTCACTCATGAAATAGATACATAGACTGTGGTACCCAGAATGCAACAGGTGAATCTGAGCTACTGAGATTTCTTCAAACAGAACAATGTGTAGTTCAAGTATTTCGTCTTTTTTTATTATTATTTTGAAAAGTGTCAAAATTTGACAGGTGGATCCATTGTGCAAGTCCACAGTGGATCATTTCTTTAGTACTTTTTGTTCAAAAAAATCTTTTTTCTCTCAGGTAAGTTGAAGTACTTCGAATTCTTGGAGGCAATTTTGATCAGAGCAATGCTGTATAAGGGAAAAGTCAGCCATCTGAACAGCAGAAATAAAGGCTAGCAAGCAAGCTAAAAAATAAAAAGGAGTTTTGTCTTTCAAATTTAGAAAATATCCACCAAACCCATCCTTTTCTTATCAAGAAATATTTTATGTGCATTTTACATGTGTGTATTCATGGTCTTTGGGGATTTTTTTTGACTGGAAAGACCAGAAAAATATTAATGGAATTAATTCTTTGGTAAAGAATTCACATTTTTAACATTCAAGCAGTGTTAGAAATGCAAATTAATAAGCTGTTTTATTATTAAATGCAAGTGGTAGTATAAGAAAATAGATAAATGCTAACCTGTATACATCATAACATAAGAATACCCATCTTCATTAACAGTCTGGCTAAGGATTAAAAGGAACGCAAGAACAAATTTCAAAGTGGCATACTCAAAATCAAAATCTAATTTTACTTGTACTTTAAAAAACAGGTAGGAACACTTGTACTTTTCTACAGTTTTAGAGGGTTGCTTTCTTCTTTGCAGAAGTCTCCTAAGGAGCAAATATTTCTCCCCTTACCTAAAATAATCTCCTTCTGCTGACTTAATATTGTGACGTCAGAAAACAGAAGGCAGCTCTTCTAAACGGAAGTAGTCAAGGGTACAAAGTTACTGAGCCTTAGCTGGTTGAAAAACAAAAACCCTAAATTAAAAACCTAGTTACAGTCCAGTTCAGACAAATTGCAGTTTAGAAGTTCTGGAAAACTCTATATGGGCTTTCTGCAAGGCATGCATGTTTGTAGAATCACTAGCTTATATTTGTCCAAACAATAAGTAACACAAGAGATCATTTAGGAAGTTAAGTTCTAAAGATTAACAAAATGCTGTTATATGTCACTTAGTAGTGCATCATAAAGTTACTGCCTATGTAATGGTTTATATGTATTTTCAGAATCACAGAGGTTGGAAGGGGCTTCTGGATGTCATCTGGTTTAACCCTCCTGCTCAAGCAGGGTCACCTAGATTAGGTTAAACAGGATCATGTCCAGATGGCTGTCCAGAAAGCAGTGGAAGCAGAGCAACTGGCAGCACAGAGGTAAACCCATCTGGGCTGCTGAACTATGGCAAGATATTGCTGCCCGGCTAGATAATCTAGTCGTAAAAGTATGTCATGTGGATTCCCACGTACCCATGAGTCGGGCCACTGAGGAACATCTGAACAATCAGCAAGTGGATCTGGCTGCAAAAATTTTCCAGACAGACTTGGACTGGGAACATAAGGGTGAACTATTCTTAGCTCGGTGGGCTCATGACACTTCAGGTCATCAAGGAAGGGATGCCACCTACAAATGGACCCATATAGAAAAAGGTATCAAGTACCAAAGGGAACTGGCTGTGCGTGAAGTAATTTATGCTGAGGGGCAGGTGATTGTTGATCCTGATGAGATGCCGTGCAAACGATCTATGCTAAAGAAGTTTGTGCAGGGTGCACCATCAGCGTATTCACATACACTGTCAATGATGGTCTGGGGGGATCCAATGCCAATGCACCAACTGTCAATGAAGTTGTGGGTAAGGTAGTATGAAGATACTCTCTCTCATCCCTTCTCTCTGGCAGCTGTGGAAAAGCTGAATACAACCACAGAGAAACTGACAGAGAAAATTGAGGAAAATGACCAAAAAGATGGTTGAGCAGATCGACAGACTGTCTGATAGACCATCCAAGGTGGAGAAAAAATTCCATTCTTCCCCTCTACAGACCCAGATAGCTGCTGCCAAGAAAAAAAAACTCCTACTCAAGAGAAGATACACCCTCCAACTCGAGACCAGTCAAACCCGTTCCGAGATTTCCTGTGTCTTTGCCTCTGCAACTATGGAGAGGACATCAGGAAGTGGGCTGGAGAACCTATCTCAGCCCTACAGGCATGGGTGCTTGAGTTGCAAAAGAAAGCAGATGGAAGAAAGGATTTGTATATATGAGGAGGGCTGCTCCGACCTATGGTGGGCGGTCCTATGGACCAAGTAGGAACTCATCTGCCAATCGTAAGTACTACGGTCAATGATAGAGGCACCCTGCCTCCAGCCAGGAGGAGGAGAGGGACAATAGAGTTTATTGGACTGTGTGGATTCTATGGCCTGGCACATTAGAGCCACAAAAGTATGAAGCCCTGGTGGACACTGGTGCACGGTGTACCCTCTTGCCATCGAATCATAAAGGGGCAGAAACTGTCACTGTCTCTGGAGTGACAGGTGGATCTCAAGAACTGACGGTACTAGAGGCCGAAGTGAACTTAACTGGGAATGAGTGGGAGGAACACCCCATTCTTGGCTACCCTCACAGTGAAAAAGTCTTTCCTGATATTCAGATGTAACCTCCTGTGTTTCACTTTGTGCCCATTGCCTCTTGTCCTATCACTGGACTTCACTGAAAGAGCCTGGATCTGTCTTCTTTGCACCCTCCTTTCAAGTATTTGTACGCATTGATGAGATTTCCCCCTGAGCCTTCTCTTCTCCAGGATGAGCAGTACCAGCTTTCTCAGCCTTTTGTCATAGGAAAGGTGCTCCAGACTCTTTAATTGTCTTCATGTTCCTTCACTGGACTATCTTCTGCATGTCCTTCTTGTACTGAGGAGGCAGGAACTGGACACAGCACTTCAGGTGTGGCCTCACCAGTGCTAAGTAGCACCTTCCAAAACCTTCTGGCAATACTTTTACTAATACAGGCAAGGGAGCAATTAGTTGCCTTTGACAAAAGGGCACACTGGTCGCTCATGTTTATATTTGTGTTCACCAGGATCCCCAGGTCCTTTTCTGCCTTTTCAGCTGCGCAGCCTCCAGTGTGTACTGGTACCGGGAGTTGTTCCCCAGGTGCATGACTTTGCAATTCCCTTTTCTGAACACCATGATGTTCCTGTCAGCCTGTTTCTCCAGCCTGTATTTATTTTTCTATTGTATATGTTTTATTATATATTTGTAAAAAAAAAGCAAAAAAGCAAAATCCAGTCTTTTCATTTCAAGTTATTAAAAAAGTTAATGTACATGGATCTTTTTTGATGTGGTATGTAAAAAAACTGAAATGAAAGTAGGTTTAAAACATCTTTTTGAATCTTCAAAGTATAAAACTCAAAACTAACACTTGTTATTGTTTCAAGATATTCACAAGTAATATCTTTACAGTGGTATATTTAATCATGCAGATTTAAAAAAAAAGTACATAGCTACAGTATAGGAGTCTTAAAATGCATTTTGCACAGAAGTGTCTCTATTCTAACTTTTGTGGCCCTTGCTGCAATAGAATACTCAATATATTATGGTAAGGTCTAGGAAAGATAACCCAATGATAAGTAATCAAACACATGTGACAAAAAATAAGAATATTATACTGTTGAATGCAGTCTGCTCTTTTTTGGAGAAACAGAGATTAAATTATTTATGATTATACTTCACAATATATTAATAAATGTATGATAGTATATTTAGTACAAGTCATGTAGCCATAATCATATGCAGCCTCTCTGTAGCAGCATGCAATTAAATTATTACTGACAAAGACATTGTGTAGGCCAGGTTTTGCGTAAGAATTGTGCTTAAAGGCAGGTAAAAGAGAAAAAGAGAGGCTTTTTAAAATTTAATTTTCAAAAACTTAATAGATCAACATTCTTTACTGCTTTACAGTTTAAACAGAAATTCTAATACATCATATAACATACAAATCTGGACCAGGTATCTTAGAAACCTTTCTTGAAACCTTTGGTTTAATATAAATTACATAGCATATGTTTGAGCAGTTTCAGTCAAAAAATGTTTTTCTTTAATAATGTTGATGTCATACTATTATAAACTTTTCTAACTTTAGTAAAATATTTGGGCTTATCTTAAAAACACGGTGGCTGACAGCAGTTTAGTTCAGGCACTGAAGCACAGTTACCTGTCAAATACACACACCTACTGTAATGAAGGTTAGTAATTTTTTAATATGCTCATTCTTCTGCAATCCACTTTTAGAGCTGAAATAATTGATTCAGTTTTAAAAGGTGCATTTATGTTCACAAACACACAGTTTAAAGGCAGTTAACTTGAAAGCTGTGACATAGTTTGTAATTTTTTAGATCTTCCTTCTGAAAACAGGTACCTATTGCCCTTAAAGGTCTGTATAGGTTTTCAGTAACTATCCACCTAGTTATTTATTATGACCAGAACAGTCAGAATGCAAGATGTTACAGACAGAATTTCAGAGGTATACACTACGTATATTGACCCAATAAACTTTAAACTGAGTTGAAAACCTTTTGATCTCATTTCAATCGTTAGGCATTAGCAGCTGAACTCATTCTTAAATCAGAACTTACATGACTGAGAAATAAACAGTGAAATACAAAACCCTGATCCTTAAGACTTGGCAGAATTGATTTGCAATTACTTTGTTTTGAACATATGCATCAATATTCTTTATAACTTTTGTTTCCTTCCCTGTAGACATACAGAGGCAAGAAAGAAAAAAAAAAAAGAAAGTTTAAGAGTACTTGGAAGAATAGGGACAACTGTTCTATTTTATTGTGTTAAAGTCTAGATGTGGGAATTTAGAATAATTGCTAAAGATACGGTGGAAACAGAATGGTGACAAGACAGATACTGTGTCAAGCTGAACTTGGGAGCTGTGGAAAACAGAGCTTGCACTGAACAAAAAGATTTAGTTGAGGCATGGTCTGCAGATAAATAAACCGCCCAAAATGTACACAAATCCATGAGTGTGACCAACCATCCCTGGGTTACAGTCATTCGACACAACTGTAGCTGCAGCTTTTTTTGTCTATAAGGTTCATGCATGTTTTTGTTTTCTTCTAGATTTCACTTTAGCAGAAGAAAAGAAATATTATATTTCATATGCTGTGTACAAAATAAAGGTTGCGTTTATTTGGTCTTCCAGTTACATGCTTTAAATGCCTAGTAATTCTACTATGTCTGTAAAGATAAAGAACATATTTAGAAATCAAGCTGTAGATGTGTTTATGTGAATGCCATATAATTCATTTTCTTTTAAAGACTATCAGCCACTGATGTAAAGTGAAGCTGAAAAATTCTGCAGTGCATTATGTATGCATCTGTGAGAACTTACAAGAAATATTGTAGTGTCTTATCTCATGTAGTTAGCAAATTAATCAATAATGAAAAAGTTAGCATCATCTTTTCTGCATTGAGCATATTATGCTATATTATTCTAAAATCTAAGCAAGTTTTAGTTGTCAGCAAATTATGTAAAAGATAACTAATTCTCTGGACTGGTAAGAATAAATGGCTTCTTAATGAATAGAAATCATTAACTTATTTCTTATCCTTACTTAAACATATATTTCAAATTCTTCATAAATTAACAGTTTTTAATACAGAGGTTATATTCTTCTCAATTTCAGCTGCACAGGAAGTTTGAGCAGCCACAGTTCTCTTCAGATACAAAAATTATGATGGGCATTAAAGAAGCAAACATACTTGCAGTCAATTTGATACTGACTTATTTAAGTTATCACAAACCAACTAAGTTGTGGTAACCAGTGTCTTCTTGGCCCACAACAAGTGCAAAATACTATATACCTAGTTCAAGTGCTCTTTCTGCAAAAAAATCAGAAATACATCTCTTTCATTTCACAGAAGGATGAAGTTTGGAAAAAAAACCCTAGAAGCCATGATAAGTCCTTGGAGTTAAGAGTATCAAACATAATCCTATCTGAAAAATGAAAACATTATTTTTAGGAAATAAAAACCTAAAATGGAAAGAAAAACTCTGGGATTAATAGGAAAGTTTTCATTGTTTGCGATGAATACTGAATCCTCATAAAAATTGAGAAAATTAGTCTACGGTCCTATAGAATTTTACATGAGAATCACTGCAGCCTTTCGTGTGTCATTCCCAAGCAGAGGAAATACTGTAGACTAACCAACAGTCGAGTGTTTATTTCTGAAAGATTTTTTCCCATCAGTCTATCTGTGAATCTTAACAAACTTTTAGCTTGTTTAGGTTGACCTATCATTGGCGACACAAGATTTACATAAAACATCAGTGTTGGAAACACTATGTAAGAGAATAGATATGTATATGTAGAGCTGTGATCTTCAGTTCAAATTGGCTAAAAAAGTGATTGTTTTTCCAGCATAGCAATTTTGCTTCTTGAACGGTGACACACTTATTTTTATATAACTTTATATAACAGCCATTATACATTCCTAACTGCCAGAATGCATACTCACACACGCTTGGATGTCAAGTCAGAATGGCCACGAATTAAGTTAGGGAACACTAACAGATAAAGAGGAAGCATATGCATTTTCTTGTTACAGTTTTTTAAATTGCAGCTTTTTACAGCCCTGTACTTCACAGCATAATATTAAAAACTGTAATGACTGTACGTATCATTACAGGATTTTCACACTTTGAATTCAAGCCTTTTAAAATATATAAATATATTTCTGCATGGATTTAGAATACCCCAAAATAGTATTTTATAAGCAACTGTTTTTCAGAGAAATTGAAAGTAAAGTGCACAGAATAACAAGGAAGTGCAGTAAGAAATATAGTATATATTATAAAATACTTAGAGCAATTTGAAAGATTTGAATTCAGTAAAGCTTTGTAGTTTTGTTTCTGTACTCTGGAAATATGTCAAAGTGAAAAATTACATTGCTATCGTATGTTTCCATTGCCTGGGCTATGTTCTTTTGGTCTATGACAGCAGGATAAAATAGATTAAAAAATAGATGTTTATGGGTTTGCTTTTGTTTTCTTTTTGGTATGTAAGAGATATATTTTTATCTTCCCAGTACGTATTCTATTTTTTATGAATACAGATGAGATATATGTCTAAAATAATCAAACCTTCTTAAGCACAGATATTAAAAGTGGCTTGAATTTTTCAGACTGCTGAACTGATGTCAGCCTTGCATAAATGTCTCATTCTACAGGCCTGCGAATGGGAAGTTAACTTTCAGCAATACATCTGAGACCAAGCTTAATGAGTAAAGACATCAGTAGTCTACAGACAGAGTTTCACAAGTGGAATGTTCTGTTGATTGATTTGTCTTATTTCCTTCTTTTTATGCACTCTGTATTTTCAGTCAGTCACTACTGAGTGTGAACAATTTTATCATGAAGACAGGACAGTACAATATACAACACTTTAAGTCTAGATTGTTGCTCAACGTGTTGGAAAAAAGATGTACAAAACTTTAACAACATGAACTATAATGATAACAGTATTTTAATACACTAAATATTTCTGAAGACAAGGAAAAACATTCTATATACCCGTGCTGCGTAAGCACTATTATGTCATTGGAGGAAAGACAACCTGGATTATTTTAAAAGTTAGATGTATTTTTATCCTGGTTTAGGCACGTTGCTCTAAAACAAAAGGAAAAATACTCAAGAAATACAGGTACACATTTTTTAGCACTTCTGATTTTATACAAAAGGCTTCATTTTACATTATTCCTTACAAATAAAGGATTAAGATAATAGCTGTTTGTTTGGTTTAGGTTTGATGGGATTTTTTTCATCCTGAATAGTCCTATAAACTCTACAGGACTTTGTGAATCAAGAGTATGCTTTGAATGTCATGAATAGACACCAAAGTCTCCTGTTAGGATATTGGTTATTATTATTTACTAGGTTATAATAAGATGGTTACTACTACTGCTACTGCTATTACTACTACCACCACTACTACTGCTACTACCACCACCACTAGTTCTAATAGAGCTAATACCAACACTACCATGCTACTAGCATAGCACAGTAAATATGGTATCTGCTTTTATAGCAGGGAAAGCCCTGTTGGCAGCCCGAGAGAAGAAAGGGGCCTGTGAGTAAAATAGTATGAAAATAAGTCTACAGGGGCTCCAGACAAAGGAAAGGAGGAAGAACTCCTGACTGTTGGCAGGACACTCCTCCCGCAGGTGAAGGCTGGCACTGCTGAGGAGTCTCCCTGCTCTCCCCTCGCCACCCTCCTGGGACGGAGCTTGGCAGGCCTCAGGGACCATGGCAGGCTGAGGCCTACACTGGGAAAGGCATGGTTGCCAGCAAGGGTGTGCGGGTGTTTTTGTATAAAAACGTGAACTGTAGTATTTTTTGTTTTAATTGGGTAATTTGGACTACTCAACTATTTAAATATTAGTTGGACTAGCCATAATTTCTTAGCTCCACGCATATGGCACGTTCACTTTTGCACATTACCAGGTTTTGAGCATAATGATAGTGTTCCCAGAGCTGGAGGGAAAGCAGGGGAAGCAAAATTCCCTCAGACACCAGAAAATTATTAAAGCAAGCTGAAAACTGCTGAGGACACGGCACATCCTGAAAACATGCGCTACCAATGCAGAGCCTATGGCTTTCTACCAGCAATAAAAAAAAATAGAATTGCTGAACTAAAGTAAAAAAAAAATGATAGTACCTGTCCCAAGGAGTGTATTGTCTGAGAAAAGAAGAAATGACAGAGGTATACAAACAGACAGATGGGAGACTAGCAGATAAATGGTTAAAAAGTCAAACTGTCCTGTTCAGCAGGGTAGTAAGTGGTCCCAGTGCACCATCTGCCTAACTGTTGTCTACTTGTTTTTTGTTTTGTTTTGGTTTGTCTTGTTCTCTGTGTGGAGGAGGGATAAGGGTCACAACAAATGTATTTTGAAATGAGATATGACAACGAACTTACAGCGAGTCCTCGTTCAGCACCAGGTGCTGCAGAAGAAAAAGCACCAACATACTTTCTTGAAAATTTAACAGGTGGATGATGGAGGCTGGCATCACTAAAGGACTGGAGGCAAGAGGTGACATCTTAAAGGTCAATGTATTTAAAGAGTGTGGGTTTGTGAGGGAAGATAAGTATTGAAGGACCTTGAGAGAGAAGAGAAGCAATTTGTTGGATGTGACAGAAAGTGGTGAGTCAGGAATGCAAAGAGGAAAGTGACATTATCAAAAAAGGTGTTAAGTTTACAGCAGAAGTCTGATTAAATAACAACAGGTTCAGCTTGTGTTTGTTAAAGGATGGAAAAAAGGATGTAAAAAAGCCTGATGTTAAACGATGCCCATCTAGATTAGAGTTTTATCAAAATGCGTGTACCGTAGAGCCCACTTGTTCCCATTTGCATGGAGAAACAAATACCAGAGTTGATTAGATGAACCCAGATAACCTGGATAGGAAAATCAACAGAGTTTCAAATCAAATAGTTAGGTAGGAGTCTTGGTGACAGTACTTACACTTCCCAATAGTGAGGAGGAATAGAGGAAAGCGTGCTTGAGAGAAAGAATAGCATCTCTTGTTTATTTATGTCAGAACTGATGTGATGGCAAAACATCTGCTTAGACACATCAGCAAAGCAGGCCAGAATTCAACTTGGAAGATCCGTGTTTTCAGAAAATAATTCTGAAATAGAAAAATTACACATGTATAGCTATGTGTGTTTGATGCTTATGTTAGTTGTAGTAAGCTGTGAAGAAGGGAAACAATGAAAGAGATGGCAGTTTGGGAGAGGGTTTGAGTTTGTTTTTTCGGGGGAGAGAGTTAATGGAAGAAGCAATGAGAAAAGAGAACCAGGAGAAAAGAGTGCTTAAATGAGGGCTTTGCTAGATTTTTAATCCCTTATATGTCTATTAGAATAGTAGCCTCAAAAATGAGACACCTGAGTTCAGCTCCTGAAAGAATCCGAACTATTTCCAGCTCCCAGACTGTGGAAGAGAACTCTCACCTTATGCATGTTGATGTCCTTGTCTGTAGAATGATCCAGAAAAGAGTACTCTTTCGTTTATTGTTAAAGCTGGATCACAGTATTAAGAACGGCAAATTCCTTTCTCTTAGCTGTTCCTTTATTGTGTTGAACTGATGTACCCTGAAGGCCAAACTTCACATCTCCAATCAAAAGTTTAAAAATGCATATTAAATTCCAAATGCACATACATATCAAATACTTCTCCTTTAGTATGTTATCATTTGATACTATAACCCATACATCTCATACCTCATTTTTCCATGTTGGATGACAGAAAACATTTTTTCTTACCTTTAGCTTCAAAGAAAAAGGGAAAGATGTCCATCATGTACTAATAAGCAAAAGAAAGTGAAATAAATGCCTGGTTTATCCATTTCAGCTTCTTGAATATAGAGAATAGAGATTACACAGAATAATGAATAAATATAATATTAAAATAATATTTGTACTTGTTTGCAATATTATTCCACTCCTAGTCATTGCCTGAAAATTACTTTAAGTAATGCCAGGAATAGTTAGTACTTTTGCCTGTACTTTCCCTTCCCCTGGTACATTATGATCATATCTCGCCACTACCTAGTACTTTCAGTTCTGTATGCAATGTGAAACTAATTCTCGGTAGGGAGTATGCATCTATGAGAACAGTAAGATATAAGGCTGGCTGAATTATTCGTTGCAAACTACTTTGCCGACTGGTGATTCTGATCCTATTAATACAGTTGTTACAAGCAAATTTGGCCAAATTGTTTTTTTTTAAAAAAAAGGTGCCAGCTGGTGATGTTTCAAGAATTATTCTTTTTTCTGTTTTTCTTAACAGATCTAAACAAAAGCACATTAAAACAATGAACTGAAGTCAGGTTCCTTTCACTGATATCACTGTAATTTGGATCAGTATTTGGCAACTTGTTGATAGCCTACAACCTCATGAGGCCAGCTTACCAAATGCTTTCACCTGTTGAATTGTCTTTCTGATCTTTTCTCGGGCGTTCTGTTCCGAAAAAAAAAAAAAAAATATCAGGAAAAGTTCTAGTACTCACAGCTCTATTGTTATTGAATTGTTTTATTGGACAGAATGTTCCTTTTTACAATTTTGTTACTGTATAGCACAAGCTAATGCCATCACGTAAATATTCAAAAGTGAGATTTGGGGAATTGTTCCATAATGAAGTGTTATGATTCAATTACAAAATCAGCAGATATGGCTACATTGCTAGACACAATACTTTTGTAAAAATATTTTGTTTATTTGTCATTAAATGAATTGATTTGTGGTTGTTGAGTTTTGAGTTTTGTGTTTTCAAATCACCAGATGATTTTTGTAACTCTCTTGGAAAAAAAAATCACTCAACATATTTTTTCTTCGTATCTAGATCTATTTGTACAGTCCTGTGTTTGAAATAAAAATAATTTATTTCTGATCCCCATAGTGATCAGTAAATTCCCTTAAGCATCAGATGTCATTACCTCCATCTGAAAAGGTTTATCAGTATAGAAAATGTAGTTTTAAACCAAATAAATGCTTATGTTTTCAAAAGTAACCCTTGAATTTGTGTATATAACTTTACAGATCCTTTAGTATGATCTGCAAAGATTAAATAAATGCTCACTGAATATTAAATCTGGGCATTGTTCCAAGAAGCTTACTGATTCCTACATTTGTTCCCACGTAGAGAACCATGTGTTAACAGCTCGCTCTGATTGCAGTCTTTCCTCTTCCTTGCAGTTTTGAACTCTGGTATTCACATAGCATAGCTATCCATTTTCAAGTTGATACAAAGAAAGAAAAAGTTAACTGGAATTTATAAGATGGCTTCTACCTTCAGAGAAAAAAGATTCTGAAACAGTGTGGTGGGTTGACCTTGGATGGCTGCCAGGTGCCCATCAAACCACTCTATCACTCCCCCTCCATCGACAGGACAGGGAGAGAAAATACAACATAAAGCCAATGGGTCAAGATAAGGACAGGGAGATCACTTACCAATTACCATTATGGGTAAAACAGGCTTGACTTAGGGAAATTAATTTATTTTTTTGCCAATTAAAAAGAGTAGGATAACGAGAAATAAGAACAAATCTAAAAACATCGTCCTCCCCACCCGTCCCTTCTTCCCAGGCTCAGCTTCACACCTGACTCTTCTACCTCCTCTCCCCAAGCAGTTCAGGGGGCTGGGGAATGGGGGTTGCTGTCAGTTCATGATGCTTTGTCTCTGCCACTCCTTCCTCCTCACACTCCTCCCTGCTCCAGTGTAGGGTCCCTCCCATAGGAGACAGTTGTCCATTAATTTCTCCAACATGAGTCCTTCCCACAGGCTGTAGTTCTTCATGAACTGCTCCAGCACAGGTCCTTTCCACAGGGTGCAGTTCTTCAAGAACAGACTGCTGCAGCGTGGGTGCCCCATAGGGTCACAGGTCCTGCCAGGACCCTGCTCTGATGTGGGTTCTCCACAGGCTGCAGCCTTATAAAGTAAGTTTTACAAAAAGACAGGGCAGGAAAATGTAATTATTTCAAGTTGGAACACTGCAGTTATATAAAAGTGTTTATCTACTTCCTAGCAGTAGCAGGACACTAGATACAGTGGTGCAGATGGTCCTTCACAGTGTATGCTGCTAGATTTATTTGTAGAGAAATTTTAGCTTTAATTGTAAATACATTTAGGAACCTGCCTCAAAATCATTATCCTATGTGTACTTTCTGATGACAAATAAGAATTTGCTGTACACTTTCCTCCAGTGTGTAAAGTGTGGCGTTTCTATTTGTTTTTTTGCCATCCATTTTCACAAACAAGATACAACAAAAAAATTTAACTTCTCCAAAAACTCATAGAAAGTAATATCTGTAAATGTTGTTTGTTTCACATTTAGTTGTAGATCTGGTTTAAAAGTTATTTGGAAGACCATAAAAATGCATTGATAGGCTGGACCACTGGCACTCAACAGTTACCATGGCAGTTTGTTATTTGCAGCTTTGGGCTGTTCCAGTACAAAATCGACATTGATATATTGGAGCAACTTCAGCAGAAGCTACCAAGACAGCTGGAGGCTGGAGCATTTGCCCTGTGAGGACGTGCTGATGGAGCAGGTCTTGCTCAGACTGGAAAAGACACAGCTTTGGGAGGGAATTGTAAAGCTGCCTGACAACACAGATGAAGCCAAACTCTTCTCAGAGGTGTGTAGCGACTAGATGAGAAGCAAGAGGCAGAAGTTGCAAAACTGGACATTTATAGTATCTAACTCCATTTTTTTTTTTTCCACTGTGATGGTAATCATACCCTGGAACAGCTTGCCTGCAGAGGCTGTGGAGTCCCATCTTCCAAAACTGAACTGGACAAGGCCTTGAACAGCCTGCTCTGTGTTGGCCCTGCTTCCAGGGAAGGATTGAACCACACATCTTCTAGCGGTCCCTTCCTGCCTAAGTTACTCTATGGTTTTAACCTATTCCCTTTTCCATCAGGAAATAGCTTTAAAATAATGGTTAAATGTAATGGTAATTGGATTTTTTTGTGGGTGGGTTTGTTTGGGTTTTTTTTTGCTATCTCTAACTCCGTGTTATTAAACACCAAAAGAAGTACTTTCAAGTACCAGTATTGACGCCATGGTTATAAAGATGATTGTAACTGCTTTTCTATCTGTTATGGCATCTGTGGATAGAATACCTAGAAAAGTACATTATCTATGTTGTTGCTATGTAAGAAGTTATGTGAGCTTGTTTGAAAACCAAATATAATTTATTAGGGGAAAAAAGTGTCAATGTTTCTGCAACATTTTCATTCTAAAGTACTTTTCTCCACTGCTTAGTTCAACAGAAATATAACACATAATGTGCAGGGAAGGAAGACTAAATTATGGAAAACTTTGACCTGTTTGCCTGGAGGAATTTAACATACCTATTCTTTTAATGGTTTCTCATTAAAAGACAGTATTCTTTCTTAAGTGACATTTGGTACAAAGTTTAATTTAATGCTACAAATTTTCATGGGTATTTTTGTATTTGAATTTTGAAATTTAATTTATGGGTATTTTGCCATAAAATTTTCAAAAATCACTCTCGTTAATACCGTATGTTACATCTGTGGCTACCGAGAACAAAAAAAAAGCCTGCAAAAATTATGATTAATTTTATATTCTCTTAAAGAAAATCCTTTAGCACTTATTTTCTTTTTTTTCCACTGTTGAGTAGGTTTCTTACCAGTCCTTCTTTTTAATACATTGTAATCTATGTACAGTAAAAACCTGAGTGATTAAGCAAGAAAATATATTTTTTCTATAAATAAATAGATACATATTTAAAATATGAGGTCGCTGAAGAGCCAGCAGCTTTAACTCAAAGTCTAACAAAATAATATAGCAGCTGCAACTGAAATTATGGATTGACTAATCCAAACATCCCATTCTATTATGTCTTTCAATTTTTGAAAGTGTTTTAGGATTTCTCAGGGTTTTTGTTAATGCTAATATAGTCCTATGCTATAAGCACTTGGATTTAAAATAGTCAGTACCTCAGACTTCCTTTATTACTAACAAGGAAAAGTAGATATGTTCCCACTGATCAGATGTGAACATGTATTTTAGGATGAAATTAATAAAAAATGGCATTATTACTTTCTGTCTATTGTCCGCAAAAAATTAGTTCAAGTGTAAATATCTGTAGAAAATAAGCCCATATTTGATCAGATCACCAAATATTATGTCTGAATAAGAATTAAAATTTCAAAACATTTTGGTAGCAGAACTTTTTCCTTACTGGATCAGGAACAAATAGCTTATGAGCCACCTCAACCAAAAATCTCAATCAAACCACTTCCTAGTTTTGAATTTAGCTATTATAAAAACTATAATTCATGTTTTCAGGTAATGTTAACTAGAAGCTTTTCACACCTTTGTCTGTCAACTGGTATTCACTGACCCAAAACTTGTGTTCTAGGTTAAGCTGAATATCTCTTTACAACCTGCTAACCATATTGAATTATCCACAGACTGATGAGAGCTTAGATAACTACCTTTTTGTGTAAACATGTTGTTCTGCAAACCAGATCCCACCTATGAGCCTTTCCGCAGCAAATGCTTCTGTGAACAGGTTCCTTATGTATTAGCAAAGTGTAGGAGAAAAAAAAAAAGTTTGAGGACTTTGCCATAGCTGAATGTGGCATATTCAAACAACCTTTCACATTATTTGTGTTTGTGACCATTTATTAGCTCTATCTATTCTTGATCTTATGAGTAGATTAAATTCTATTGCATCTGTCTTTCTCTCCTTTCTTTCTATGGTAAGACAAACTTTTTAATGACATCTTTTTCAAATCTTCCATGACTGTTCTTCATCTGAGTTTTGCTTTGTATCTTAAGATTTGGAAAAGATATGTTTATCTATCTTACAGTACCGTCTAAAACCTTAGTTACTGTACATATCTGTTTAGCTTTTTGGGTTTGTTTTGTTTTGTTTTGTTTTGTTTTGTTTTATCTTCAGAATCTCATTTCAGCTTTATCCATGGCCAGGGAGAAGAATCTTTCAGACAATAGCTATCTTGTTCACCTTAAGCCTATCTATCACCGTTAACTGAAGAAAAAAAAAAAAAGAAGAAATAAGAATCTGACCATACTCTCTGACTACACAACAAATAAATTGATGTCAGTGGAATTCTTCTTGCACAGCTAATTAATGACTAATTATTTCTTTACATGCTTTTAAGTGAATTATTTCTGAGTTCTCAAGTATTCTCAGATCCAATATTGATGTTTCTGGCCTAATTTTCTAAATAATAACTTAATTTTTACTTCACACTCAGAATTTATTTCTGCTGTTTTCTTCCTTACGTTCCTCTCTCTCATTCAGAAAGATGTTCTCAGTTTTGATGCTTGGGGTCAAGGCCCCCTCTTAACTGAGTCACTCCTTTTAAATTGATAGCATATCACCACTTATATGTTATCTGTCAGTACTTTAGTGAGATGTTTAAATAAGACTTTTATACATTAAAGTAGACAAATTTGGGACAGAGTCTAATTTCTTAAATAAGAGGGAAATATCATCCATTAACAGGAGAAGCTTTATTAAGCTGAAAGGCTAATTGAAAGCTCCTGTTAGGAATTGTGACAAGTGTTCTTTGTAGCACAGATGCAACTAATACATAAATCCGTTACTTGCCCCTAAGAAAATATTCTGGTGCAACACCAAGCTCTCTTTTTTTAATTGGCTTCTTCAGCAATTCCTTTTCATTTATAAAAAGACAGAGAAATTTATTAGATATTTTGTATGTCACCTCTGGGTTCTGACCTACATACATTTTAAGTGAAGCTCTTAAAAATTTGACTAGGACGTCTACTAATGTTGCTATTGGAACAGTGCCCAGGACAACTCATGACTGTCAATTCTGGGTGCTATAATAGCAGTAAGTTTTCCTTCTGCAAAATAGCTGCTACCTGATACTCTGTTCCTTAGACAGTATTGTATCATCTGAGTCTGTTGAATTATATTTTATTAAATCCTTTAGTAGACTCCAGATTTGATGATGTGGTGAAACATAACCCTATGTTGAATGGTCCTCCCAATTCCTTTTTGTATATAGTTCTGGGAAGTTGTACTCTCAGTGCCTTTTTTTTTTTTTCAGAGATGTTAAGATTGAAGGGAACAGGAGATGAGATGCCTCTTCTGTTTCACCTTATGGTGTGGCAAAAGGGGAACTCACTTAGCGAGATCTTCATGTGTAACCAGCTGTTAAGCAGTTTTACTTTGAATCCATCCCTAGGTTTTCTTCAACAATCAAACATCAGCTAATAACGAAGTACTCTTTCTACAGTTTCCATGACTTGGTAAAATTGTCCTACAGACTATTCATTCTTTTATCAATGACTGTCCCTCTGTTACATGGTGTTTGTGATGAGGCAATCTTGTGATAAGTTCTGATAAGGCAAAATTTTTGGACAGTACAAATGTCAAGGAGAAAATACCTGTCTAGACACCATCCTGGAGTCAGGGGTATGGGGATTCTGGTTATATCAGCTGCTGAACAAAGATTTCTCTGTTTTTTATGGGCTCATTCATCTTTATAAATACATATATATCTGTTTGTTTTCAACTTGTCCTCAGTTAATATCTAAGGACAATACAAGAGGTAAGTGTATAGTGTGAGATAAGGAGCTTGTCTCTGCTGTACTGATGTAGACTCAGTCTGCCATTCATACTTAAGCTCATTGAAAGGAAACCAAATGAATTCCTTATGCAGAGTCTTGGAGCTGAGTAACTCAGGAGATTTATCTGTCAGTACTTCTGATTCTGGCTTGCAAAGTAATCATGGAACTGTCTTTACCATTTGGTGTTTGAAACTATGCCTACTTCATTTAAAATGCTAATATGCTTTAGTTTTCTGTTGCAAACGCAGTTTCAATTTCAGAGGCAATGGGGAGAGAAATAATGTAGAAAAGACTGTAGGTAACCATTTAACTCTGGTATGTTGAGATCTGATAATTCATTATCTGAAATCTTTCCGTTAAATAGAATTTCAGCTTAAGAATTCAGGTTTTCTTTTCCACTGCTGTTAGATACAAGCTGGCAATATGAGCCCAATACACCTTTCTTCAACCTGTAGTTTATATTTTGTTGTCTATTATTTGTTTTTAAAAACATTTTTTCCCCAGAGATTTATAAGACTACTAGGGATGCTAGTGTTTGTGATTCAAATTTAGATATCCATATAGACCATCCTTTGAGTATTGTTATAATCTAATGCAATTTTTCTTGAAACAATTAGACAGATTAGAGTGTTTTTCAGTTTATTTTCACAGAATCATATAATACTTTGGGTTGTAAGGGACCTTTAAAGGTCATTTAGTCCAGCCTCCCCTGCAATGAGCAGGGACATCTTCATCTAGACCAGGTTGCTCAGACCCCCATCCAACATGACCTTGAATGTTTCCAGGGATGGGGCCTCTACAACTTCCCTGGGAAACCTGTTCCAGCATTTCACCACCCTCATTGTAAAAAATTTCTTCCTTATATCTAGCCTAAATCTTCCTTCTTTTAGTTTAAAGCCCTTGTCCTATCCCAACAGGCCCTGCTAAAATGTTTGTCCCCATCTTTCCTGTAAGCTCCCTTTAAGTACTGAAAGGTCACAATAAAGTCTTACTGGAGCCTTCTCTTCTGATGACTCCAGATCTGGACGGAGTATTCCAGGTGGGGTCTCACCAGAGCAGAGAGGCAGAATTTTCAATCTGCCTTCTTTTTATTTAAATTTATCAATGTTTTCAAGGCGGTGAGAACCAGCCATATCTTTAAAGTAATTTGATTATTTTATGCTTGAAACAGTCCTATTCCTTATTAGTACTTTTAAACTCTTTCTTGAACCTAGTACAGAGAGGTTAAATCATTATTAATATTTAAGGCAGACTAAATGGAAAGAGATGCTTATAAAGTCCAGACATCTTTGTCACTGTACAAAGAGACAATTTTCTTCATAAGAACAGGAAGATAGTTCTGTCTGTTCCGTGTTGGATCATTTATCTCTGTTATATTGATGAATACATTTTGGTGACAGTACTTTGTCTGAATAATGAAAAGCTGGATATGATACCCTGATGGTCAAGATGGAATACTTAAATTTTCTCCCAGTTACAGGAAAGCTTATTTTTAAGATCCACTGTTCGGATAAACCATCACATTTTTCTCTCTGTTTCTTTCTTTCTGTATATTCTGGTTCTTTCCCCATGTTACTAGAGAACCCATTATCATCATGTTTATAGCCATTGGTTTACCATTTTGTTAAACAACAGCTATCCTCACCCTCATCAACTAGTAGTTTTACCTATGCTATCAGAAATTCTTGAAAACCAGGTATTTTACTGTAGCTTTGGCGCACATTATTTTGTTAATAACACCAAGTTTATCCCTACACCACAGAGCAGAATTTGGTGACATTTTTTTTCTTTTGAAAAAGCTAACTTTTCAGCAGAAGTGTTAGCCATTTTATTTAATGTGGTGATAAATACATTTATATAGTCAACGAGTGCTTAACTGAGTGCTACTCATGGTCTGGACAGGTGTACTCTTTGCTGGGTAAAAAACTGGCTGGATGGCCGTGCCCAGAGAGTGGTGGTGAACGGAGTTAAATCCAGTTGGCGTCCAGTCACAAGCGGTGTTCCCCAGGGCTCGGTGCTGGGGCCAGTTATCTTTAACATCTTTATCAATGACCTGGACAAGAGGATTGAGTGCACCCTCAGTAAGTTCGCAGATGACACTAAGCTAGGCGGGCGTGTTGATCTGCTTGAGGGTAGGATGGCTCCACAGAGGGATCTGGACAGGCTGGACCGATGGGCTGAGGCCAATGGTTCAAGGCCAAGTGCCGGGTGCTGCACTTGGTTCACAACAACCCCATGCAGTGCTACAGGCTTGGGGAGGAATGCCTGGCGGAGAAGGACCTGGGGGTGTTGGTGGACAGCCGGCTGGATATGAGCCAGCAGTGTGCCCAGGCGGCCAAGAAGGTCAACAGCATCCTGGCCTGTATCAGGAATAGTGTGGTGAGCAGGACTCGGGAAGTGATCATCCCCCTGTACTCAGCACTGGTGAGACCTCACCTCGAGTACTGTGTTCAGTTCTGGGCCCCTCACTACAAGGAAGACACTGAGGTGCTGGAGGGTGTCCAGAGAAGGGCAACGAAGCTGGTGAGGGGTCTGGGGGACAAGTCTTATGAGGAACGGCTGAGGGAACTGGGTCTGTTTAGCCTGGAGAAGAGGGGGCTGAGGGGAGACCTTATCACTCTCTACAAGTACCTGAAAGGAGGTTGTAGAGAGATGGGGACTGACCTCTTCTCCCAGGTGATAGGTTATAGGACAAGAGGAAATGGGTTCAAGTTAAGCCAGGCGAGGTTTAGGTTGGATATTAGGAAAAAAATCACTGAAAGGGTTATCCACCATTGGAACAGGCTGCCCAGGGAGGTGGTGCATTCGCCATCCCTGGGTGTATTTATAAAAAGGGTAGACGTGGTACTTGAGGATATGGTTTAGAAGTGTTTTTTGTCAGGTTAGGTTAATGGTTGGACTTGATGATCTTAAAGGTCTCTTCCAACCTCGACAATTCTATGATTCTATGATTCTTAGAAGACACAATTGGGTTATCTAATTTGACTTGCTGATTAACATAAACTGTAGAAATGGATGCCTTTAGTCTTGTACTAAAGTCACTGACTTACGCACAACTAAAGCACCTTCAAAAAAGGACATCCATTCATAAATAAAAGGTGTCAAGAGATATATAATTGCCCACAATTTGAGTAAATGATAAATTAGCAACTCAATTAAAAGTTTAGCCCTATGTGAAGTTGCCCAGCTTTCACTTTATTATACTTTTCTCTCATAGACTACAGACCCTTTTAGTACTCACACTTCTCCCTCTGTAAAGGAACTGAGTACTAGTAAAGTTATTAAATGTGCTTCTTCACTGAAATGAAGAGTTGTCTTTAGAAGCTATTTTTTCATATGCCAAATTGTTTGAATTGCTAAAAGTGAAGACCTAGAATAGAACAGATCATATTAAGGCACAAGGAAAAACCCCACAAATAACCAAACCTCCCTATTTCCACTGATTTCCACTTCCACAAGCTCCTCTTGTGTGGAGCTATTTTCATAGCAAAAAAAAAAAAACAAAAAAAAATCATATTTAGTAGTATTTAAAATCCGTCATGTACTCACCGGTGCAAATACATAACTTCTGTAAACTTAGTAGCCCTATGTAACATATATCTATGTAGATTTCCACAGTCTTAGCCTGCTCAGTAATGACAGAGACTTCCTTGCTTGATGTGGCAGTTCGTCTCCTCCCCTGAATTAACATTCCAATAGTTTTAATTAAAATATCTTGTCATTAAAAAGATAAAACTGTTAATGTATATAAAGGGGACAACCATAATTGAAGAGCTGCAAATGAAAGAGAAAGCTATTCATAGACAGACTGAGAAAGAAGATGGAAGAAAGGGAGAGTTACAGATGTTTATATTCTTCCTGCAGTGTTGAAACAATAGTGCTGCTAGTGGGAGTGAAATGTACAAACTGAAAGATTTCACAAATCTTAGAAGAAATCTTAGTCAACTGCAACTGCCTAAATAAAATCCATAGAAAACCAGTGAAAAAGTTGTTTTATGAAACAAACAAAAAAATAAATTCACTGAACATTTTTTGTATAGGATTACCACTATGGGTTTAGTTTTAAATTGAAGTCATTCTTCAAAAGAGAATATAAATTCTACTGCTTTTATTTGATCAAATACATAGGGATTATAAGCCTCCCTTTCCTGTAACCTGTTGATTTTGTCTTGTCTGTGTATCCAAAAATGTGTCTAGTTCATATAGAATGTGAGTTATTAATAGAATGACCTACTGGGAAAAAATGGACAGAACAATCTTCTGTTAAAACTTGGATTTAGACAAATACGGCTAAAATATGGTTCTCACTCTAGGCTGTTGCAGAATACTCATGTGGTCAACAGGACAATTCACATTCTCAAATAGAGGCATGTGCTCTGCCAAAAGTGATCCTAACAGCTCTTTTGTGTTGAGTAATGTATGGTTTCATAAAACTGATGTTCTCTTTCACTGCTGACACTTCATGAAAAAAGAACTTGAACATATGATTGACCATATGCATCCTTCCAAGCAACCTTTAAGCAAGTTGATTGAGTAGTCAGCNTTCTAAAAAAAAAAAAAAAAAAAAAAAAAATATATATAAACTTCACCTCTAGGAAACTGGGCATCAGAGGTATTTTAGATAACATACCAACTAAACTGTATGTTTTCCCTGCTTAGGAAGATTAATGTCTTCCTGATATTTGTCAAATACCATTGTAAAAAGGTGATATTTTCTCTTGTGGAATGGTTGCATATGGTGTTTTGAACAGTAATTTATTTCTTTTAACGAGTTAACAGAAGACTCAGATAGATGACTAGAATGCTGTCATTAAAGTTTCAGATAATTACAGATAGATTTTTCATAGAAAATCACCTCCTAGCCTCAACTTTCCTTCTGATCTCTGGATAAAGTACACCTATAGCTGAGACTTTAAAAACTAGTATTTCTCTTCTCCTTCAGAACAACCAGGTCTCTGAGAATTGTTTCTTAACATAGAGTGTTTTAAAAACCTGTTTCACTAGATAGTATTTTTTTAAGTGTGCAAAATAACTCTAATATTGAAACCCATTAAGACCTTGTGTCTTCAGTTTCCTGCTGCTATGTGTCATCACCACTGTCTTCATCTATCTCATCCATTGAAGTTGTGCCCTAATTCTCTTTCAAGACATCAGCATCAACCTGCAGACTGGGTTGCAGCCACTTGTGTAAGTCACCTGCTTGTAACCTCCCACTAAGAATTTTAAATAATCTCCTGCTTCCCACCATCACTCTTTTTTGGGCTGTAATCACAATCTTTAGTACTAGCTTATGTCTTTTTGGCACACACAAATCCACAAATAGAACTCTTAGCCTTCACATGCAAACTTTTAATAAATATTATAACTTTTTCTGGTATCTTTTCTTGAAATGGAATTCTACTAATTCTCATTAAATGAAAAAAAAAGTTTCATTAGCAGTATTAAAAAGAAAACATATCATTATCCTGCCCAGTCATGTCCTATACTTTTTCAGATAACTTATGTTTGTTTCTATTTTTTTCTAATAAGAAGATTAATGATTTTGTTAACAAATACGGAGAAATAGATAAAAACATCAATATAATTGTCTATACTTATTTCTAATATTATCTTAGACTTTATTCTTGTTGATTTAATTACGGAAAGCTTCAAGTTACAAACCCAACCTTAGATATTTCTTAAAAACTTTAAAGTTTCAACATCAATCCAAAATTCACTACAGAACTAGTCACTTCTAATTCAAAGTGGATCCACATTTAATATCAGGTAAAATTGTGATTTTATTCTGGAATAATCACCGGTTTTATTTTTCATAATTGAGTGTAACAATGGAAGCATTCTTATCCAGAAGTTTATATAATGATGTTGTCTTTGCCAAAATTCTATATGACATATATTTCCTTTTTACTGATATTATTATATATTCTATGATTAAAGCTCATTTTAGATATATTCATCTGAATTAATTTAGCATAGATTCCTACAAAATGATAATAAGGAGAAAGAATAAATCTACCATGAAGCTTGTCTTTTATTTCCATAATTTGAATTAGTCTTATGTTTATAATAATCATTATGAATATCATTCAGAAGTTGGATTTAGCAACATTTTGACTGAAAATCCTTTCAGACTGTTAGTACTGAAACAAATATCTTCTCAAAATATTAAGAACATAATAGAAGATTGAGTAGAGCTTGATTTGCAGTGATAAATTGCTTTCTTGTTTTTCCTTCTAGAAAATGACAGGGGTTTTTATGCAATTTTAGGAAAAGTAAAATATATGATGACATACTAGTTGTTGTAACCCCTTTGTTTTTCAAAATAGTTCAAAAATATTGCCCATGTATTAAAATACATACAAACCCAGTGATAGCTAAAATAAATTTTAGGAAAGGCTTCAGAGTATAACTCAGGCAAGGGCAAATTGGAGATAGAGAGCAAAACTTGGATTTTTTTTTACCTTGTGGACCAGTGAACAACTTATTCTGCCGCAAATCAATGCATATTGATTTTTAAAAGGTCTGAGCAGGGCATAACCCCTACAGTCATTACCACTGTAACTTGATTCCTGAACTGGTCACGCCTTCGTGCTCATTTGTATGAAGATCCTACTGTACTGTTTGTCGCAAACTTAATTTTCCTGTTCATGTGCCCTACAGCAAATAGTCACTGCATTCCTTCCTCAGAGAGACTGAATTGACTATAGGAGAATTACAGTAGATTTAGATTTTAAGCTGGCAAATGTTTCTTTTTTCACCAAAAAGAGAGGGACTTATATCTATAATAGACTTTCCTCCCCCACCTGTTTTTTTCCCCGGTGAAAACTTTATGTAGATATATATAGGAGATTCAAATTGCCTGAATTGCATGAGAACAAAGAGCTGTACCTGGATAGTATGCATTTTATGTGCAGGTCATGCTAAAGACATACATTCATAGAGGCTATAAATGATTTAATGACATTAATAAACCATGTGCTATGTATAGCATATGTATAAATCATTATAAAATTGTGTTCCTCTGTCCAAAAAGTGTTCATCTGTTTGCAAGAATTCTGTTCTAAATCCTAACAGAAAGAAATATAATGTGTGGGGGGTTTTGTTTTTAATTGCTTTCCATTTGAACCATCATTCAACACCTCTGACATCATTGACAGGCATTTTGTCAGTCTCAACAAATGAAATACACTGCCTCTGTCTGTCAATGTACATTTACAAAGGGTCGGTATAGAAAATTGTACAAATCCCTTAGATGTCCCTGCTAGGATTGTCTTAATAAAAAACTATCAACGTATTGATATCTTCTGCTCAATAATCATATTTTAAAATCATTTTATGATATGCCTCATCAAGCTGCTGCTTCATTTCTTACTGCATAATTTTGATAGAACCGTTTGGAAAATCAATGCCTCAGAGCTGTATTTGGATTTACTGCTGAATCCAATTACAGCATATTATCATAAAAAGCATAAAAGTGAAATTTATTGATGGTGCTTGTTTAGTGAGTCTGTAACTGTTAACTCTAAACATAAATATTTTAATGGCATGATTTCTCACCATAACAAAAGAGGAAAGAGAAATAAACTCTCATCTGGCGCAAAAAAAACACTTACTTTCAGATAAAAACAAAGGTCTGGTCTTACCTGACAACATTCCCAGACAGAAGCACAATCCTTAAAAATGTTACCAATATTATTCACAGAATCACAGAATCACAGAATAGTCAGGGTT
>VZSZ01011229.1:65488-87762 GCA_013398815.1 Ibidorhyncha struthersii | reverse complement strand
TTTCCTCTTTCCAGTTCCGAGTTCCCTTTCTGGTGTGCCTTGATGTGCATGATTGCCACTTTCTCAGGGAGTTGAACTTCCTCCAACAGTTTCAGGATTTCTTCTGCATGCTTGATATTTCTGTCCTGTGAGTTCAATAGTCCTCTTTCCTTCCAAATGGCTCCATGTGCATGTACAACTCCAAAGGCATATCTTGAATCCGTATAGATGTTTACAGCTTTTCCTTGGGCTCTTACCGCTTAAGACATAGCTGCTTCCATCTGTAAACCAGTTTTCCGCATCTTCCATAGGACCATCTTTCAGGTCTGGACGGCTCGAGTATGTGGCTTCGATGGTTTCCAGGCAGTCATGATGCACTGGTTCTCCTGTGTTTCCACTAAGGAAAGAAGCGTCCAGGTCATACAAGCATCTTTTGTTGTGGTGTCAATCAAGATGTCATCCACATACTGTAACAGTTTCCCTTCTTCAGGTGGGGCTTCCCAGGACTCGAGATCCTTCGCAAGTTGGTTACCAAATATAGTAGGGTTATTTTTGAATCCTTGTGATAAGCTGGGTTCTGCGCCCACTTTTAGGACTTTCCCATTCAAATGCAAATATTTTCTGGCTGGCTTCTTGGAGAGGGAGGCAAAAGAAGGCATCCTTCAGGTCTAAAACTGCAAACCAAGTTAGCTCAGGTGTTAATACAGTCAGCAAGGTGTATGGGTTCGCTACTACCGGGTAAAGGTCTTCAGTTAATTTATTTATTGCCCGTAGGTCTTGGACCACCCGATATGACCCATCAGATTTATGGACAGGCAGTATAGGAGTATTAAAATTAGATTTGCATTCCTTTAGCAACCCCAGTTGTAAAAACTTTTCTATTATTGGCTGGATTCCCTCCCTGTCCCCTTTCCTCAGGGGATATTGTTTGATTCTTACGGGCTGTCGTCCTTCTTTGAGTTTGACCTCAACCAGTGGAGAATTCTTTGCTCTCCCAGGCACATCGGTGGCCCAGACCCCAGGATATACCTGGTTCGTGACTTCTTCACTGATTTTTTCTTCTGTGGGAAGACCAGCTAAGGATAAACTCATTATTTGGATATATTGCTGATCATTTACCTCTAGAGTAATCTCCCCTTTTTCAAACTTAATCACTGCACCCAATTGTTCTAGTAAATCTCTCCCCAAGAGTGCTTTAGGAGATTTGGGCATGTACAGGAATCTATAGATGCCCCATTGTTTTCCTAATTTATACTTCAGAGGTTCAGAAAAATATGCCTTTTCACTTTGGCCAGTTGCTCCTTTCACCACAATATAGTCATTCCCCAAAGGCACCAAAGCTTGATTTAAAACTGAATACGTAGCCCCTGTGTCCACCAGAAATCCCACATCTTTTTGCTCATTCCCTAGCTTTATTGCAACCAGGGGATCCGCTAGGGTAGATTTCCCAGGTTCCCATCAATCTTCTTTCACATGGGCTATTATTCTCCCCTGCCCATTACCCCATCCTTTGTTCTTATTATCAGGGCATTCCCTTTCCAATGACCATACCTCTTGCACAAAGCACATTGGTCTCTGCCTAACCGGGGTGGTCCTTGTCTTAGTTCTCTTCCTTCCTCTTCCCTAAGGACTGCCACCACCCTTCTTTGCCCCCTTTTATAATCCTCTTCCCTGTTACTAAACACTCTCCATGCTTCATCTAGTAATACTTCTAAATTCCGGCTTTCAGTGAGGCGCAGTTTTTGAAGCTTGCGCCTAATATCACCCGTAGATTGACCTAAGAACAGAGAGGCTAGTTGCTGTATTCCTACTTCTGATCTGGGGTCCAGCAGAGTACTATGGCACATCACATCCCTCAGTCGATCCAGAAACTCAGATGGTGACTCGGTTGGGCCTTGTTTAACTGCATATAATGCTGACCAGTCAATGGTCTTGGGAATAGCCCTTTCCATCCCCTTCAAAATCCACCCCTGATATACATGTAAATTTTTTAAATGTGCTGACCTATTCGGATCCCACTTTGGATCCTGTAGGGGGAAGTGTTGTTTAATGTCTCCCCCTGTAACTTTATAAGGGTCCTCAGCCAGGTCTCTGGCAACTTTCAAAACTAGCTGTTTTTCTGTTTCAGTCATATGGTCCAACAATAGCTGTATGTCATTCCAATCTGGATTATGTTGCTTCACAATGAACTGGAAGTGTTTAGCCACACTTACCGGATCATTCCTGTAATCTTTGGCGACCATTTTCCATACCTCCAAATCGGTGGTGGAAAAGGGTACCTTAATCAACATTATCCCTCCCTCAGGTCCTACTGCCTCTCGGAGCGGTGCCTGTAAAACTGTTGAGGCGTGTTTTCCCCGGGTATGGGAAGATACAGGGCTGTCCGGGGAGTGGGGGGGTGGAGGCCCTATCCAAGTCCACATCCTCGTTCTGTGACCGAGGGGGATGTCTAAGCAAATCACTTAAATCCTGTTCAGATACTCGGTGAATCTTATCTGCTCTGGTACATCTCTGTCCAATACTACATGCTGAACAACACCGCTTCAGTTTGCCCTTAAATTCTCTGTTATTCTCTTGCTTGAGAGCAAGCACCATGGGGTCCTGTGGTGGTACCATTCTGCAGTCTCTTTGCCACTCCGGGTGGTTTCGGAGGGTAAAGAACATATCTGCATATGATACTTTGTCCCACTTTCCTTCTCTCCTTAGAAAAAGCATAAGTTGTAACATAGTATTATAATCCAGGGATCCAATAAAAGGCCATTTTGCCCCATCATCCAATTTGTACAGGGGCCACCACTGATTACAGTATTTGATAAGGGTTTTTCTGTTCTCTGTCCCCTATGTTCCAGCAATATCCTTCCAGTGGGCAAACACACAGCCCAGGGGACTCTTTCTAATGATACCTCCCTGACTATTGTCCATTATGATTCTGTTGCTCTTTTGACTTCCACACAAATCTGCTTTTACAATGTTCTTTTGCCTTTTCCCAATCCTTCTCCCACACATCCCAGTTAGCTGGGACCAGATTCCTTTTTCCACACACCAATTTCAATATATTAGCGGCTTGCTGATCCTGTTTCCGTCTACGGCAAGTATTCAGGGATCGACACTTAAAACACTCTGCCCCCCTTCTCCTGGATAAACAATAACACCTTCTTCCGCAATTTTTACATTCCAACAGCACCCAGCTTGGATGCCAGCCGCTGGTCAGTTTATGAATGGTGGGTACTCCACACTCGAGGCAAGGGATAGCCCCATAGTACCCATTAATCAGGGGGTTTAGGTCTGTAAGGTTGGTGAGGATATCTACAATGGGTTGCTCCCAATCGAGAGCCACTATTTGATTGGCAGGGGTAACATAAACTCCTTTCAAGTAAACCAAATTCTCTCCCCACCTTTCCCAACCTTCTCCTTCATTTAAATATTCCCAGGGCTCAAGTCCGAACCATTTAAGGAGAGATCCTTTGTTTCCTTCCACCGTGAATCAGACGGCTCAAACACTTGGTCTGTCTCCAGCCGGTCTCCTCACGGAGGACATGGAACCGCGGATCAGGACTCCGCACTCACTTTGCAACTTTGTTGCATCTCACACACACACACTCTTAAACATACATACATACACACCTGTACACAAAATTCTTAACCTACAATATCCGGATGCTTTAAACACAGAATATTTCACAAGATGTTACCTTTGCAGCTGCAAATTATGTGAGGCCCGCTTACCCTTCTCCTGCTTCCTATACAGTCATTAGCAGGTCCATCCTGGCTCCCGTTGCTGGGATGCAGCGGTAACCTCGGATTCACTCGATCTACTCCCAAGATAGCTAGCGGCCGCTCTACCGGTCAGCGAATCCCTTGCTGGCCCAACAACCAACAAACAGGATACCCTCCTCCCCAGGGGACTATGCTGAATGCCAGACATCTCTGCGCGATTTACCAGCAGCCCCGGCCAAGCGTACGACTTACTGGCCCCCCTTAAACACACCGTTTGTCCACAGCTTCAGGAGGTTGTTGTCTACTCCTGCGGTGAGCAGCTGGGAGTGGAGGCTCCTCCGAGGAAAGTACTCGGGGTGCACCTAGGGGCATCTGCTCCACAGTTGATCCTGCAGCCGAGCAGAGACCCTCCTGCCTGGCTCGCTAAAATGACGTGTGGAATGAGACTCCACAACCGAGAAGGTTGTAAAGTAGGTATGTCTTATTCAGCTCTGGGCAGCACGGGGGGGTCACCCCACCACAATCGTGTGAGCGCAGTGCAGCAGTTTTCTCAAATATATATAGTACTTGATCACATAATCATAAGATTTTGCAATACGCCTATACATATACATGACCTGTCCCCGCTTCATATTAAAATTAGTTCTCCGCCCCTTTGCGCCTGAGCAGTGGTGGTCGCCGGGGGTCCCAATGATGAAGTAAGGAGGCTCTTCTTCATCACTGCTAGTAACCTCTGTTCTTTGCTCAGGCTCAGATCATCCTTGGAGCTTGGCCAAATCACAAAACCAGTTTTAATCAGTTCCAAGCTGCTTCTGGCTCCTGATTAGATCTTCTAGTTTCCTTGTTCAGCATCTTGCTCAAGACCTCTATTGTTTTGTTGCTTAACCTATTAACATATTAAACTAAGGAGACAATCAACTGCTTAATCATTAAACCCCATCAGAGTGTGATATAGTCAGTTTGCTAGGCCTCCCCATACTTGTATTTCAGCCATTGTTCACCAGACCACAAAGGTTTTAATCGTTTAGTTTGCTCGATTTCAGTGCATGTTTCACAACTGCAGATAACCTGTGCAAAGCGTCCATAGTTAAATCCACCCCCTGGTCACAAGTTCATCTATATGTTGCATCCCTTCCTTGATGACCTGAAGTGTCATGGGTCCACCGAGTTGAAAAGAGTTCACCCTTATATTCCCAGTCCAAATCCGTTTGGAGAAATTTACCAGCCCGACCCACTTGTTGATTGTTTTGATGTTCTTCTGTGGCCCGGCCCGACTCATGGGAACATGGGCAGCTGTTCAGCAACATGTTGCCACAATTCAGGACCCCAGGTGGTTTACCTCTATGCTGCCAGTTGCTCTGCTTCCACTGCTTTAACCACCCACACAGAGCACTTGCCACCATCCTTGAGTCAGTATAGAGATAGAGTACTGGCCACTTTTCTCATTCAGTAATGTCTAAAGCCTGCTGGATGGCTTTCACCTCTGCAAATTAACTGAATTCACGTCTCCTTCAGCCACTTCTGCAACTCGTTGTGTAGGACTCCACACAGCAACTTTCCACCTTCGATATTTTCCTACAACATGACAAGATTCATCAGTGAATAGAACATACTGCTTCTCATTATTGGAGATTTCATTATATGGTGGTGCTTCTTCAGCCCATGTCACCATCTCTTCTGGTGGGATTCCCATGTCTTTGCCTTTGGGCAACAACAGTTGTTATTTTGTTAATCACATCCATTGGGATCTGGCAACACCCATCTTGCCACTTAATTCCCCAAAGCTGGGTCTCTTGTGCAGGCCCTTTGACCTTACCTTTTTTTAACAGCAGAATCAGCTTTCAAAAGAATTCTGCTTATTTTCTTAAAAACTTATTCTGCTGTTTTACCCCATATGATGATGTCATCAATGTATTGCAGGTGTTCCAGAGCTCCACCCTTCTCCAGCGCAGTCTGGATCAGTTCATGGCAAATAGCAGGGCTGTGTTTCCACCCTTGGTGATGTTGATTCCAGGTGTACCTGTCCAGGTAAAAGCAAACTGTGGCCTGCATTCTGCTGCTAAAGGAATAGAAAAAAACACATTAGCAACGTCAATTGTAGCATACCACTTGGCTGCCTTTGACTCCAGTTCATACTGAAGTTCTAGCATGTCCATCACGGCAGCACTCAGTGGTGGTGTGACTTCATTCAGGCCACGATAGTCTACTGTTAATCTCTTGTCTCCATCAGATTTTCGTGCTTACCATATAGGACTGTTAAAGAGTGAGTGAGTCTTGCTGATCATTCCTTGGGTCTGTAGTTGACGAATTAGGTTATGGACGGGAATCAGGGAGTCTCGGTAGGTGCGAAATTGTCATCAATGCACCACTGTAGTAGCAATTGGCACCTGCTGTTCTTTATCCCACAGCAGTCTCACAACAGAAGGGTCACCTGAAAGACTAGAAAAGGTAAACAGCTGAGTAATGTTCTCAGTCTCTATAGCTGCTATACCAAAATCCCAGCCAGAGCCTTTTGGGTCTTTAAAATACCCTCTTCTTGAGGAAGTGTATGCCAGGGATGCACAGAGCATCTGGGCCAGTCACAACGGGGTGCTTCTCCCATTTATTCCCAGTTAGGCTCACTTCAGCCTCCAACACAAATAGTTCTTGAGAGCCCCTCTGTCACTTCAGAAATAGTGACTGATTCTGCCCCTTTATGATTTGATGGCAATACAATGCACTATGAAACAGAGCGTTATAGTTTTGTGGTTCTGATGTGCCAGGCCATTGAATCCACACACTCCAATAAATTCGTTTTTCCCTCTCCTCCACCTGGCTGCAGGCAGGGCCCTCTAATATTGAGTATAGTACCTACAATTAGCAGATGAGTTCCTACCCAGACTGGAGAACCTCTCACTGTAGACTGGAGCAGCCATCCTCCAGGGAAAATTCTTTCCTCTGTCTGTTTTACATTGCAACTCATGTATCTGTACCGGTAGGGTTGAGGTAGATTTTCTATCCCACTTCCTCATGTCTGCTCTGTATTCATGGAGAATGGATCACAGGGCACTTTGTGGCATGTTCTGTCTCTCTTGAGCCATTCTTGTAGGAGGGCATCTTCTCCTAATGGCTGTGATGTAGGTCAATGCAGGGTAAGAGTGGGATCTTTCCTCCATCCTGGACAGTTTGTCAAACAGTTTATCAAACAATTTCTTGGTTTTCTCAGTCATTTTATTGGTATTCTCGGCCATCATTCTCTCAGTTTTCTCAGCCAGTTTTTCCACAACTACAACAGTGAGGGGACGAGAGAGACTGTCTTCATACTGTTGTATTTTGTTAGCCACTTTATTTACAGTTGGTGTGTTGTCATCAGGTCCTCCCCAGACCATTGTTGACGATGTGTGGGAATACATGAGTGGTGGCAATCTGCACAAACTTCTGCAACATAGGTCTGAGTTTTTCCAAGAACTTTTCTTTTTTAGGATGGAATTTCTGGCTGGAAGTAGAAAGGCAAGTATGGCCCTATGTAAGAAACAGTGCACTGTTGTCAGAGCAGTCACCTGATATGTGAGAGACTGGATGTTTGACTCCCTGTCCAGAATAAGACTGAGCAAGTATCTGAGACTGGTGGTATACAAGACTTGATGAGGGTGCAGCCAGTGGATCTCAGTATGGCTGGGTGGGTACATACATACATTTTCTCCTTTCTCTGTTTTCTTGTTTTAACAAATATGGAGAATTCTTGGTTTTTTTTTCAGATGCAAAATAAGATTATAAATATGCACAGAATCACAGGAGTAGCTCCTCTGCAAATGGCAGCAGGGCTGAGGGCACTGCCTGAAGGCAGCAAGGGGAGAGGAGCAAGGCAGGGAGAGGCTAAATGCAGTCTGACGTGGGAGGATGCTGAGATCTCAGTGGGGAAGAAATCTTCACAGCCCTTAAGTAAGTCTCTGGCTGCAAGGAAACAAAGCTGCAGTTCCTGGAGAGATCTCCTAAAGCTGTCAGATCCAATAGCCTGTAGGATCTTTCAGGGGGACACTCAGTGTTTCCCAAGTGTAGAAGAGTATGATGTGCTCTTGAATGAAGATTACAGATGACCAGGTCTGTAATTTTAAAATAGTGCAGTACAAACAATAGTGAGTGGATGACAGATAACAAACGTGTAGAATATTGAATACACTTTAACATATGGAATTTGTATTATCTGCCCAGAGAGGGCATTCACACCATCTCTGTCAGTACACTTGGGCATAGTCTGAATAACCATAAGTTAGAAGCCTGAGTTTCATTCAGTCAAGGAGAGTGCTACCAGATGGTAATTCAGAGCACCTCAGATGGATAAGGAAGGGAGACATCCCCAGACCTATCAGCTATATCAAAATTATTTTCTTCTTCAACATAAAAATAGTCCACAAGTGGAATTCTAAATGACAATACCATATCTGGGAAGAACAACAGCAACCTAAGTGAGACCTATGGATTACAAACTTGATTACTTAATGTGGCATGAAAATAATTTTAAGACCATCCAGAGTTTCTTCCTCTTGCAAACAAATCTCCACAGACATGGAAGGCAGAAAGAACACACCAGATTTCTGACAGGACATACTGCTGTCTTAGTGATACCTCATCAAATTCAACCACCATAATCAGCTCTTTTTCCTCTGAGTAATACATTAAATGAGGAACTATATTAACAGGAAGCTAGTAGAATTAGTTTCCAGGAAAGTGAAGTACTGAGTAGAGGTCCTTAGAGTCAGTAAAAATACAATCTGTCTGCAACAGCAAAGCTGCATTCACTTTGAAACACTTGGATAACTAAGGCAGAAAATGAGGCATTTTGATCGTTTCACTCCAAACTGCCTCTTTATACCTTAAACATATTAAAGCAGAATTGAACACTGTACAAAAGCATTCTGCTTCCACTGTTAAGATACAGAAAAGCAGGAAAAGTGAAGAAAAAAATTCCTATTCTTATGGGTAAAAAGTTGTAAAAGAAAAAAACTAATTACATGTGGGATGCTGAACATTTGGTGGCAATGGCAGACATTGTCAAATTGCAATGCTGTTTCTGAAAAATGTGAACTAATGATCCAAATATTGGTAAGGAAGGATGATTATTCTCTTTCTCTTGAGCCTAACATTTAGAGGTGAATAAAGTTGTGGAGTAGTTAGCTGAAAAATGAAATGAGCAGGATGGAACATCAGTCTGTGCAAAGCATCTTTTTCCTATTTATGCTAGAAAATTTGTAGGTGTTATTCATACCAAGTACTCAAACAGAATACACCAAGATCACAAAGCAAAAACTCTGAAAGCAACTCTGTCTTCAAATCTAAAATTTTACTATGGGAAAACCAAAACCTACATATATTTAATGTGAATTCTATGTCAATGAATTACTTGATACTCAGGAACTGCATGGCCTCTCCGAAGGCTGCTCTGCTATTTACTCCTTACTGAGCTCTTGTGTATGTTGTTATGGAAAAGACAATATAGATAACACTACAATATCCTAAGACTAAGCCTCAACAAGATCATGTTTCCAGGGAATATTTTTTCTGCCAAAAGGAATTTAATGAAACGCTAGATTGTGAAGGATATTCTCCAGCCTTCCTGGCCAAGAATAAAGAAATAATTATCCAGGTGACCAAATAATAGTTTCAAACAGGAACCAAACCAAGATATAGAATCACAGTTTCCACAGAACTTTTCAGAAGGGCACAAAACCTTATATAATTTGCATTGTCACTGCCATTTTGAAAGCCATTATTTCCTTGCATTTGGATACCTATCATGGATCTGATACCTATTACATATCTGATGGACTCTTCTCACCACCTTCAAGATGGTTGTATATATAAATATATATAAATAGTGAAGTATGTAGAGATTGACAATTTTTAAAATTTCATACAGGACTTGAATGACTGTGATGACTGTGACCCTGCTCATAGTCACTCAGAAAACTGTGTATTTGAAATAGAGTACCATCTCATAACATATGAATTAGATCACTGGTAAAATTAAATTTTCAAACCAAACAGTAACTATACAGAGATAATATTACTTTTCACCATCATTGGAATGGGACCTAAGCTGAAGTATTTGAAAGAATCTTCCCAGAATACATTCTGCTTCTTCAAAGGTGACTCAAATACTTTTAGACTTACTAAAGCCAGGTTATATTAGAATATCTAAATCTTACAGAAGGAGAAACCAAAAGATATTAGGCAAGAGAGGACAAAAATGAAAAGGGCTTATAAACAGCTTTTCTTGTGTAAACTCACTGTCTTTCTGAGATGCATCAGTCTCTGCTCTGCTTTTGTTGATTGCCAGGAGGTTTATTCTGTCAGCTCTCAGCTCTCTTGGTCCTCACTTCAGGACTGTGTCTTACTTTTATTTTCCCAGTTTTGAAGCTTCTAAAGCTAACCCTCAAGCATGGTCAGTGTTTGTCCCATGAATCTCACCCTTTTCCCCACCATCCATTGGGCATCCCCGTCACTCAAACTTTTTGAAGAATTCAGCTGTATCACTGAGAACATACCAACAAAACAGAGTCCATGTGTTATAGTCGCAGATAAAGTGTTGGATTCAAAAGCACAGGCCTCAACAATAGCAAGAAGTTCTTCAGCTGTTAAAGTTGTAAAGTACAATTTCCTAGGTGTCTGCCAGCGGGCTGAGCTCACTGTTTTGCCTACTGTGCTTTACAATGATTTTGCCGAAGTCCACAATCAAGACACTATTTTAACAGAACTTTGTCGTAAGGAGTGCTCATCCTACATGACTTCAGAGAAGTCCACAGTTTTAGTGACTTAACACACATAATTAAAAAAGCATGTTGGATGTTTATATGAAATCCATACACTTGGTTATATATTGTTTATGCTAAGCAATTTCAGAGAGAAAATATGAAATATCAATTTGATATACAATAATGAAGCCATTTCAGTCAGCAATAGAAAAACACACTAAATGCATAGTATAAGCATCACTGTTATTTGATTTACCTTAAGCTATGGGCTGCTAAACTGTCTGCAAAATATATGCAGCTGGAATATTGCTGTAACTGCATAGCATAGCCAGAAAGTTCATTGTATGGCCACACTGTACACTAGCAATTTAAGTTTTTTTTGAAAAACAGATGTAACTGCACAAACTTGAATTTACTAGGAGACAAAACAATGATTGTTATGCGATCATTTTTCCTCTTGTGTGTCCATCAAAATATTTATATACTATCCTTTATCTTCATGATGCCTATTTCAACTGTAACGTTTTGACAGTAATTGATGTTTTCTAACCTGCCATATTGTTAGTGCTATATAAATAGTATATAAATTAAGCCATAATATCACTATAATCATGTTACACATCAAACAAAACCATTTCTAGAAACCAGACTTAAAGTAACGATAGTACTCTTCATAAATATCTTTTAATAAAATGTATAACTACATAGTGCATAACTTTTTGTTAAAGGTAAGTCACTGTATTGGAACATTGTGGCACCTTCCCAAATGTGTTTGACCTTATGCTGTAGTTTAAAATGAGCTGTCTTTAAAAATGCAAATAAAATACTTAGCATATTATTATTTGTGCAGTGAATTTAAATCTGTTAGTCATGTCATTACAGACCATTTTAGATGCAAACTGAGTGCTCAACTTAGAGATTTCACATTTTCCTCATTTTCTTAATTACAGTTGTAATTTAAGGTTGGATACTGAGATTCACTTCGAGGAGTCATTTATAAAGGCTTATAATTTTGTCGAAGTTTTGTGGTAGTAGATGAAAGCACAAATTAGCACATCTTAAAAAACTGAATTGAGGACCAGTTGTTACTTTAAAAAGTTACAGTTAAAAAAAGTGGCAAGCACACACTTTGAAGTAAAAAAAATTAGTGATTTAACCTTAGAAATGTTTGTTAGCAGTGAATGAGACTGCAGTTCTGCAACATATGTAGATGAGAGCATTCAATTAAAAATGCATCAAACTCCATGTGCACTGGGGAGAAGAATTAAACAAGTTACTAGCAAGTTACAACAAGTAGCTTGCAAAATGATTTAATTTTGCATTTTTATCTTTAACTAAAGATATCTACTATTGTTTGGTTCTAGAACAAACTAAATAAAACCCTTTCTGAATAATAGTGTAAGGTTGCTTCTTGCATATGAAAGGCATATTAGGACTAAACACACTGTATAACCTTTTTTTTTGTGCAAGAAAAACATTTATTTTTTTAGAGTATGGAAAGAAACAAACCCACGACATTTCTAGAGCAAAAAAGGATTTTCTGCCCTCACATTGGTACATCCTCAATCAGCCTTGCTACCTAGTTTCACCGCCTTTCTAGATGGTTCAAGAGCTGCAGTGTAATATTCTGAAAAGTTAAAGTAGAAATGAGTTTTTATGAGGCTGGGATTTGACCAACTAGAGCAAAGCAAAGTCATCCTTATTCAGTCCAGATATTTTTATTTATATTGACCAAAGAGTTATTAGAATCACCTGCTGTCTTCTATTCACGTATAATTTCTTGCACATAAGTCCAACCAAGTGCACAGCAATTTATAAACCCATATAATGCTAAGGCACAAAACAGGTCATTAAAAATCATTAATGAAGTGCCGATCATCTACTAGCAGTGGATGAAGCCTACCCAAGACGTGAGTTTTGAGAAAAGTTAAAAATTAAATAGTTCAAATCCATAAAGAAAGAAGGTGGGGAAAAACCTTCCCATATGCTGAAGTCTTTCAAATCTCTTATTATGTCTAGCATTAGCTCTCACCATTTCCATCAAAATGTGCTGTTCGGTTGCCCCCAAGCTTTGGGAAAAAGAGGCTTTATGGATAGGTATTTCTCTTTAAAAACTTGAAGTTTGGCAAAATAATTAACTAATGTTTTCATCTGGCACAAGAAAGACTAACGTAAAAGAGTACAACAGTTTCTAAAGAGCAGTTTAAGTAGCAGTGGAAATCACTTACAAAACTGAGGAAAATCACCATATGAACAAACAAAAGAGTGAGAGAGAGTGACGTATTAAGAATATTTATTAGGAAACTGGCTAATTCTCTGGGATAATTGTAGCTCCTGAGCAGAAGGTCTGAGCACCCCAGACCCAGCTGACGTTCATGAGGGACACTAGTATTCCAAATCCCTAATAAATCAGCTTATTATTTACAGGTCTTAAAGGAAAACAAACAATTCTCAATATCTCACTAGAAAAGTAGCACATGCAAATTTTAAAATTAACTGGGACAAGCTGAAGTGTTTCCCAATTTGAGAGGTTTGCATAAATAATTTAGACCCTTTACCTGGCAAGTTTAGAGTGAAATGATGTAGCAGAAAAGCAGTGAAAAAAATGGTGGACCACAAAAGTGAGATTGCTCTAGCAGTAACAGGACCACCGGACCCAAACTCCAAGTTACTCCTTCCTCACAGGAAATATCTAAATCACGTCATTGATACTATAGACCCCCATATTCTCTGCTGTATTTTCTCTATTTTCAAGTAATATGGAAGAAGAAGCAGACATGGCAGTGATTTTCTTTCTCAAACATAATTACAGGCATATTTATTCCTGTGTGTAAATTAGTTTACAGTTCCACTTCATGTTCTAAAAGAGCAGAGACTAATGGAAAACAGAATAATGTTGTGTAAAAATAAAATTACTGGGAACATTATAAATTACCAAAATGGTATTGATGTGACAAAATTAAACAAGACAGACATTGATTGATGGGTTTAAGTCTGATATTTATTCTAGGATATGATTAACAACCAAATGTACATTTTGACAAGGATGTCTATACAAAGATAACTTTTAAACTATAACTAGCTTTAATTTTATTTCTTTAATCACTTTTCAGACAGTTTAGAATTTACAAGAAAAAAAGGAAAGATCCATGTTCATACTTCCAATAATTATGATCACAAACATTTGTCAGATTTGGTAATATGCTACATACACATGCAGGTAGGACCAAAAAGTTTATTTGAGAAAGATCTTAAATGGATAACATGCTCTGCAGAAAAAGAAACTTTTTTTTTCTAGGGTTTGACATCTGGCAATGCCATGAAATTAGGTACTACTGACAACAATGCAATGTCACACACCTGAAATTAGGAACTTGAAAATAACCTTGTAAATACCCTTTTTTCCATTGGAATTTGGAAGATGCAGCACAAAATCATGCAAGTTTTTTTATGATTTTGAAATGCTATTGATCAAACATATCATATCTGGGTAAAACCTTAATTTGTACTTGCTATAAAGAAAAACAACCTTTCTCTTGTCTTTTCCTTTTATTGCAAATGGGAGATTATTTTCCCATTTGAGAAATGGTCAGAGGAAAGGTGACTGGTGTTTAGCTTGGCTAAGTGTTCTTGGTTTCAAATGAACAGGTTGAGCACGTCAATACATTCATTGCTATTGACAGACTGAAATATACAATTATGATTCATGTCAAGTATTTCCAAACTGTCTCCAGTATTGCTTCAAGCTCTTTGTATGGAAATTCCAAAATATCTCCTCTCCACCCAATGCACCATCTTTGTGTCTTTACTTAACAGCTGTTGCAGATGACAAAAAGATGCATGGAGAAAAAGTTGCCATCAGATTTGGAGTTTTTTAAGAAGATAAGGCACAAGTATATTAATGCTTCCTTTCTTGGATTTCATAACCCTTACCTGTACAAAACACTTCTGCATTTTATTATTTTAATAGTTACTCCTATTACTTGATTTTTTACTAGTTCATTGTACAACTCTATGAGTCATTTCATAGTGTATATTTTGTAATGGAAGGTATCACTGCTTCTTATGTATGTTCAGTGATGTATTCCAGTCATGATGCTTTAAAATATATAAATATTAATGAGTATATTTTATTTTTTGAGGTCAATAAATAAATTTCTCCCATACTAATCATGACGATAACTGACCTGTTTCTGACAATGAAAAATGAAGCTCTGAACTTTAGCAGTGTTAATTCCTCAGGAAAAACTACAGTTCTAGTTTCATAAATGGCATTATTGCAGCCAACATATTAAATTTAGTGCTACAGCATTTACATAAAGGAACCAAAGTGACTAGCAAAAGGATATCTTTGGTGCCAGAAGAATCAAGAATATCATTCTGAATTCAAATTGAATTGGGTAAGTGCTTGTAGCATTGTTTTGGGTACCACCTGTCCGAGTTCCTTGAAACCATTTCCGTCATGGGTATACAACCTGTTTTTCCAAGCAGTGGCTGCAAGTATCAGCAGGACTCCATCATGTTTCCTTCTTTTGGTACTTGCTGCATTGCACTCGAGGTAGTCACAACTTTTGGCAAAAATGAGTCTTTGCCTACAAATTCCTATACAGTCTACACCTTCAGCATAATACCTTTCATGAGTTAATGCATGTTTAAAAAATCGTTGAACTCAACAGACAGGGTTGAACTGGAGCGTAACTTCAGGAGCACACAACTGAAAGTATATCAAGCTAAATTTAATAATTAAAGGACAAAGGGAAGGTAAAGAGTCTTTATTTCCTAGTGAGAAAGAGAAAAAAAGAGTCAAGTTGGGGGTCTTGGCCAGCCTTCCCAGTCACCTGTGGCACAGAGGGCTTCGCGTGAGCACTGCTGAGTGCACAGTGGAAGCAACATATACTGACAAATTACACCACTCATATCTGTGCAATTACTCTGTGATGCACTTTAGAGAATTAGATGCTCTGACTAGGAAAGTTCATAAAAATTATTGTATTTTATTATAATTAGTTCTGTGGACATTAAATCTATTCTTATTCTGGCAAATACTCCAGCTTTTGTAAGAGCCAGGGTCTCCCTGAAGTCATTAAGAGAGATTTTAAGTCACAATACATCACACTTGAAGTCAAACCCAAGTCTTGACATGCAACTGACATTTAAACCTATTGATGAATCTGTACTCCATATGAATCTATATAAATATATCTATATATATTCATATATACTCTAGAGAGTATAAAAATGTCCATGCTGAATGTTACCAATGATGCATCTAAAGATTGCCTTTTTTACAACAGTAGCTAATAACAAATGCTTAGCTACATGGTGGGTATGTGACTCCGTATCTTTTAAATTTCCCTCACACAGTTTCCAAAAGTCAGCAGTTTAAAGATGTCCAGGTCAACACTTGCATCTGGACTACCTGCCAGTTGGCCTTACTGATTTTTTTCTAATCAATTTATATTTTTTTCTAATCAATTTATAATTTTGACCACAGTAACACTCCGTGAGAAGAAATTAAATTTCTGTTGTCTTAAAAACTTGTTCTACTGCCGTTACCCAGCAATTTCTTTGGGTGCCTTCTTGTTCTGTATAAGAAATGGAGAATTACTGTTTCCTCTTTCACTTCTGCACACCACTTACTGTAACTCATTCACTAAGCACTCTCCTCATCTTTATTCCAGAATAAAGAAATCTTTCCAGTCTATTCTATCCTTGCATGGAAGTTGCTCAAGATCATCTTCCAGACTCATTTGTGAAAGTTGTCTATATCCTTCATATATGGGAGACCTGAGTTGCATTTCTGGTATTCAAAATACAAGCGTTCTTTGTAAGCATGTAAGCTTATAGGGTCATAGTATTTTCTGTTTTGTTCTAGATTCCTTTCCCAGCTATTCTTACCATTCTAACTGTATTTTTTACTTGTTGTCAAAGCACTGTTTTGCTGTTGCCAGAGAACAAACTACGGCAATACTTTCCTGAGCAGTCTTAGGTAATATAAAAACTGCAAGTGAGATCATTACAAACCAGGAAAGTAATACGGTGTTCTGGGGTCTAAGAACAAATAAGTCAGTGATGTAATTTCCAATATGCTTGGTCTCTTGTCTTGTTCATGATGTGACTGCTCTAAAGAGGCTGTTATAACTGATGCAAATGTTTAATTGTGGTAATATTTAATTAACTAACTTAGAAAAACTTTGCATACAGGCAGAACAAAGCATCCCAGTGAGATAGAAGGGAGTGAATAGTGGTGTCAGAGCAATATTGGAAGAAATCTGTAGGTATTTGGAAAACCCTTAAGAGAAAACACAGACAAATGAAATGCTTGTTACTTCCTTAGCATTAGGTTACGTTATCTTGAGCAAATTAAATATTTAGTCTCAAAAGTTGTTTTCATTTTTTTCAACCTTCTTAGTTTTCTGTTTCTTTATCTTCTCTCTCACTTCAGCCTCCTGAAATGGCCATCTCCGTGTATCTTCCCTTACTCAACTCATGTTCTTTTTAGCATTTCCATATGATTTTGCAAAACCATAAGATCATAATGTAGTTCTGCTGTGTGTTTTCTCACCAGAAGAGGGAAGGGTCCAGGTTGTGTTCTGAAAAATGGGGAAAACAGATGATTTAGTCGGCAGATTATCTCTATCTCAAATTTTTAAAAAGCCCTTGATACATGAGGAAATTTACAGATGGTAGCTAGAATCTATTTCCAAGATACTACAGAAATCTTGCTTGAAGAGTATGACAGCAAAGAGAGTAAGCTGAAAACCTCCAGTGCATGCTGTCCTAAATGAAGAGGAGGCAAAAGTTTCGTACTGAGTATCGATGTTTCATTGTCAGTTTCACTGTATTCCTAGCACGGTTTTGAATACCTAAGTGCCATTTCCTGGAGTTCACATTTTGGTTGTGAAATCCTGTTTCTTTTTATTTAATTTGTGATTCCATTTGTATCTAGGAATGGAAACATGCAGGAATGCTGTCTTTCATGTTCCTCTGTCAAATTGCAAAGGTGATTGGACAGCTGTTCACTCTCCCTTTAGATACAAAATATATTTTTCATTCTTAAAGACCACATATTTTATGAGGAACAAAGTCTATACAGCTGCAATGACCTGTATTGCGTAGAAAGTCATTGGAGTTTTTCAATGATACTGGGAAAGAGTTGTCCCATTTCCAGATCCCATCACAATGTTATCACTTCTCACCAGAGAGGAAGCATACCATATGGTTAATTTTTCTGCACATAACAAATATAAATACTTCTTAGCAATATAGTTCCTTCACCTGTTTGCCAAATAGCACTGTAATTTTTAGAAGACAGAACAAGTTTAATCAAATGCCCCAGTCTCTCCTTTGGATTTTGAGGTTTATTGTAGACCAGAAGAAATTTAATGTGGGAACATCTTTTCAAATACCTAAAGAACTGGGAAGACAGTCAAATGAACATAACTATGGTGATTCTGATTCACTTGGAGACAGTCTATCTAATACAATAATTTTGATGACCAGAAATTGTCATGTATGCAAAGTTTTTCATTAACATCTAACCAGCAACCAGTTCAGAAAAGAGCCCTGCATGGCTTTATTATTCCTGGTCCCACATTACCCAAAATTTTCTTAGTGGAAGGACATTATCAACTTCTGAAGAGTGCAATTAGAAAAATGCAAAAGAAAGCAGGCTTAAGAAGCTTGAACTCACTCTTTTCATTATTCTAATCTTGCACTTTAAGAAGAGAACACATAAGTTTGCCCTTGCATGATGCTTTTCTTCTGGAAAGCAAAGTTTCCCCTAAAGCCAAAAGCTTCAGCCTGATACTGTCAACCAATCTTTTCTCCATACAGAAACAAAAAACAAGTTAGTTTATAAGCAGTGACCATTATTTCAGAATTCTTTCCTATTTCTCAAATGTACCTCTGCATCTGTAAAGATGATCCAACCCCCAGCAAATGCAAATGCTTAGTGGTGCCAGCTTCAGGACAAATTTTGAGGTCCCTCAATGTGCCTGTAGTCTTTCTTTAAGACAGATGCCAAGCCAGAATATCAGAGAAATCAACACAGGGAAAACAGAGCCTGAAAGAAAATGTCACCATATAGAGAGAAAGTGAAGCCGAAGGGCGAATCACACTGTTCAGTCCTTACCAATGGATCTTATTTTTAAAACTGTTGTCCTTGACCTGCAGAACATGTAATGGAAATTATTAAAACAAATTTTCTTTAATGTAGGCCAGTACAGAGTAATGTCTCTAAAGTAATTTCTAAGTAAAATGAATAAAGCAATGAGAACAATGGTTGGTAGATAGGAGATTGTGGGAATAAGTGTGTTTGAAACAAAGCCTTTTCATCCAAATGAAGAGAAATGAGGAAACAGCAGTAGAAAGAGAAGTGCCATTCTGTAGCCAGATCTACTTCAACTCAGCTTATTTTCCCCATCACTGAAAAGGAACAGCTGCACCATCAATCGCAGTCAAAATGTTTTTTTCCTGTTAAACTGACATCTTGTCAGGCAGGTAACTAAATGTACAATATGCTTCAGCAATGTAACTTAGGAAAAGAATCAACATACTAGTCATGACTTTCACAATAAAACAATTTATTATGAAGACTTTTTGCTTCAAGTAAAGCTCTGACGGCAATTTCGCAACAGCCATTCACTGAGCCAAAATCAGCTGAATCAGTGGAAAAGTGTGAACTTTACAGAAGGTAGAACTGACTAAAACAATATGTCTTAAATAACTTCAAACTTCAGACTATAATAAAGCAAATTTATTTAATTAATAAACCAAACCACTACAATTTAATTCTTCCACTGTGATGATATTAATTTGTGTTATAACAAGGTAAACCTTTAAAAGGGCTAAGCTTCATCAGATCTAAACAATGGCATTTCAGTTCAAAGAGCTCCATACAGTAAAATGGAAATAACCACATTAAATGCAGATCTTCTAATGAAATCTGAATATATAAGAGTATTATTTCTAAAGGCACTAATTTGTCATTATAAAAATCTGTTTTGGGCAAATTACTTTCACTGTAGCTTGTCTGCTGCTATTGATGTGAATCCTTAGTGAAAGGAACACACATAATTATTATGCCTTTTCAGGCTATAAGGCATATATTCTTACAAGGATAATATATATTCTTATTGTGACATATATTCTTACAGAATTTTTATCTTATCATTTTAAGTTTTATTTCCCCACCCCGTATTGCCATGATCTTTATTATGCATTTGCTATATGCAAAATGCAATGCTGATTTGCACTTTGATATTATTAAGAACACACCAAGTTCTAAGTCCTTTGTAAACTTTTAGTCATAAGAGTAGTGTACTGTACTGAATAAGAGAAACTGAGAGTTTCTAAACTTTCAAATTTACTCATGTTTGCCAGGGACATTGTTTAAGAGAATAGCTACAGTATACATGTATTTGTCCCTGCAGCATTCTGCATCCTGAACCTTTGAGTGCTGTTTTTGTAGTCCAGACATCCTCACAAAAACACCAAGCACTTGGGCATTCTCAGTGCAAAATACACTTGTTTATGAACTAACTCGTCTGAGAGGATAAATTTGTTTAAATGTTCTTAACATAAAAGGTGTTCGCTCTTCAACTTCTCTTTCAAGGTTATGCATTTTATATAATTTAGACTATCCTTCACTTTCAAATTTTCATATACCTGGTATTAACATTTATAGGGAAAGTTTCAAAATGGTATGCATTATTCATGCATTTCCTCTTCTAAACATCTGTCACATGCCTGAAGTTTTTCAGAGCCAAACCCATTATAGCATATAAACATCACATACAGTTAAAAAAAAAAACAAACCTCAAAACCCCCAAACCCCAAAACTATAATAAGAAATGTCTTTGACTGTTTTTATATTACAGCAGGGAAAGAATCATTGTTCTTTGTTTGACCAGAAATTATACTAGATGTACAGAACAGTCCCAGAGCCACTATTTGCTGACTAACTTCTAAGCAAAACTTCACTCACAAGTATGTAATTTGTTAAATGCAACAGGCATTAGCTGTTGTGAAAATCCTTTTCTAACTGGTTCATTTATGCAGCTAGGAATGGAACTTGTGCACTGACTAAAACTGAAGTGGTGAGTTCAGAGATGTTTGATTATTCTGGGAGATCCCTCTGTAGGAAATATGAGGAAAAAAATGTGTTGTAATGCAAATTTTCTTTAGACTCTTACAAATCCCTGCTACAGGGATTTTGTTTTTTAAGGGTTTCTCTTTCACTTGTAGATCTACTGTTAAATTGTATGTCGTCAAGCCAGGATTTTTTTGTGCAACAGCGTTTAGGCTGATTTTTCAATAATAGTTTGTTTTTTTTTCTTCCAGCAAAGATACAGAAACAATATCACACAGCTGTAGGTTTTTTTTACAAAAAAAAATCTACAGTTTGCTGACCAGTATTGTTTTAGAAATAGTTCCACAAAGTTGAATTGTCCTTTTTTGATGACATTTGCAAGACTATATAGAGTGTAGAAAATGTAGAACCTCTTCACAAAAACTGGAAACATTCCTGTGCAATCTGTTACCTTCAGGAGCTAATTCAAATTACACAGGATTTTCAAAAAACATTTTTAAATATTATCAGTGAGATAGTATTTCAGTAAATATTTTCCTCAGCACAGGGTACCACCAGTTGCCTAATATAAAGGAGATGCTTTATTCTATACAATCAGACTATTTTACCCAAACAAACACATTAGGAACAGGAGTTAAAGCAACATTACTAGTCTTCATATGGTATTTGCATACATCTCAGACTGGGCATGGCACATAGTCTACAACTGATGTGGCCACTGTCGATCTCACAGGCTGAATATAATTCCAATGCATATACAACTGTCTTAATTTATGGAGTGTTAGATTTTAAGGTGCACGATTCCTATCAACAACTTGATCCTTCCTCCTGACCCTATCAGGGGACACTCATTAGGGGTTTGGAAGAGGTAACATCTTGAACTTCTGAACATCTTGTGTATTAGTCAAACCTGAAAGCAAGAGTATACTTCTTAAGAATGAACATGAAATTCATTCCAAAAGAGCTTCTTCTCCCCCAGCTGTTTGGGTCAAAAAATGTAATTTTACTTGCTTGTTTATTTGCAGATGTCATTAACATAGTGGACTGAACTTTTTAGGAAAATAAAAACATCCTAAAGATTTTTTGCTTTCACCAAAAATTTTAAAACTAATGAAATACATATATTCACTTTCTTCCCACTCCATCACTATAGAATGAAGAAGAAAGCAAGCAAAAGAGAAAGAATAAATTTAAAAAACCCTCAACCCCCTAAAATCTTAAAGAATCTGCATCAGATTAAAATAAAAATATTTTTAAAATCTGTGTCAATGTGTTCTTTAGACATAAATTGACTTATGCAAAAAACTTATATTAGATGGATTTATATTAGTACCTGAACTTCAACATCCTTATGTGAGCCTACCTTCTGACATAGAATCATAGAATCATAGAATCATAGAATCGTTAAGGTTGAAAGGGACCTTTAAGATCATTGAGTCCAATCATTAACCTAATCTGACAAAACCACTTCTAAACCATATCCCCAAGTACCACGTCTACCTTTTTTTTAAACACCTCCAGGGATGGCGAATCCACCACCTCCCTGGGCAGCCTATTCCAATGTTGGATAACCCTTTCAGTGAAAAAAAATTTCCTAATATCCAACCTAAACCTCCCCTGGCTTAACTTGAACCCATTTCCTCTCGTCCTATCACTTGTCACTAGGGAGAGGAGGTCAGTCCCCATCTCTCTACAACCTCCTTTCAGGTACTTGTAGAGAGTGATAAGGTCTCCCCTCAGCCTCCTCTTCTCCA
>VZSZ01011229.1:43293-65280 GCA_013398815.1 Ibidorhyncha struthersii | reverse complement strand
ATACAGGCCAGGATGCCGTGGGCCTTCTTGGCCACCTGGGCACACTGCCGGCTCATATTCAGCTGGCTGTCCACCAACACACCCAGGTCCTTCTCCACCAGGCAGCTATCAAACCACTCCGCCCCAAGCCTGTAGCACTGCATGGTGTTGTTGTGACCCAAGTGCAGCACCCAGCAACAGCACTTCAGCCCTGTTGAACCTCATACCGTTGGCCTCAGCCCATCGGTCCAGCCTGTCCAGATCCTTCTGGAGAGCCATCCTACCCTCAAGCAGATCAACACGCCCACCTAGCTTAGTGTCATCTGCGAACTTACTGAGGGTACACTCGATCCCCTCGTCCAGGTCATTGATAAAGATGTTAAAGCGAACTGGCCCCATCACCAAGCCCTGAGGAACACCACTTGTGACCGGACGCCAACTGGATTTAACTCTGTTCACCACCACTCTCTGGGCACGGTCATCCAGCCAGTTTTTTACCCAATGAAGAGTACACCTGTCCAGGCCATGAGCAGCCAGTTTCTCCAGGAGAATTCTGTGGGAAATGGTGTCAAAAGCTTTGCTAAAATCCAGGTAGATGACATCCACAGCTCTTCCCTCATCCACCAAGCGGGTCACCTTATCATAGAAGGAGATCAGATTTGTCAGGCATGACCTGCCTTTCACAAACCCGTGATGACTGAGCCTGATCACCCTGTTCTCCTGCATGCACCGTGTAATGGCACGAGGAGGATCTGTTCCATATACTTTTTTTCCCAATTTGTAACATTTTTATTATACACAACGTGAATTTCTACCATGTATTATCCATGAAAATAAGATGTCCTGAAGCTAGTGCCATGATGGAAATGAGAAATATGCAACAAAGGCATGCTAGAATATGTTTTCACCAAAGCGAAAGGATGAAATTCTGCCATATGAAAGACAAAGGCAGCTGATTATTGATATCAACATCATACTTTTTCTCCATATGTAATATGCCTGGTTCTTTAAAAATATTCAAAAAATTCAAGGCAATATGAAGTTAGACATCCCATTTAAGTTTATTATTTTGTTTACCTTTCTTTCCCCATTCTTTTGACCATTTGAAGTGTTGTTTCCCTGCCTTTTCTCTGTTTTTATTTTCGTCATCTAAAATATTTGAATATTAAAGGCATAATGAAAATAGTGATTATATTTTTCTCAAAAAAATGTTCATATATCCCTATTTGATGAGAGTTTATATGATAAATCACAAAGCTAGGGAAATCAAAAAGGAATATTCAAGAGTCCAAACCTGGATTTTAAAGCTCAAGAGTGCTTACAGTGTAGAAATAATTAGCGTAATAATTTAATTTAGGAAATTTTATGTACTTTCTGTATTTTCAAAAAGATATACCAAAGATGAAACACAATGAAAAAGAAAAAAAAATCTCATTTAGAAGTTAAGAAAAGAAAAGGGGAAAAGAAAAAGGGGATTTGTGCAGGAATAATTAATAAGAATGCTAAATACTCTATCTAGCACAATGTACTCATTTAGAGTGTCACAAGGTTGGAATTTTTTATACCTGGTTTACAGAAATGAGTGGAGAATTATCTGCAGAAACAGAGCTTGATGGTGTGAATATGATGTGATGTGAAGAATAATTGTCAGTTAAATTTTTAATTGTTAAAAAATTTGCCATTTTATTTCAAAGTATCTTGCATCCTGATCATTATTCTATGTCTTTGATTATAAGACATTTCCACAGATAGCATTATATTACCCTTTTTAAATTTTTTGAAAGATTTTTTGACTTATCTTGCCACACAGCTTTTCCGACCACTCCACTTGATAAGATTGTAATCAAGAAAAAATGAAGATTCCCCTACAAGAAGTGACAGTTGCATGCCTCTTCCAAAGGCAGTTCCTGTATAAGGCACACATGCAAAGGACAATGCCTCTTAAGAGAAATTAGTAAGAATCAGGCATCATTTACCATAGGAAGCTTTTAAAATCTCCACTTAGGACTGTCACATTGACAAATTATGTTCTGAGTTCAGAGATTTTTGTGTGTTTGGGTCTTCTATAATGAAACTTTCACAGCCATTTTAAAGAACTAAAGTATATTACCTCTTCTTATATGAAACATGGCTGAAAATGCTAATGACATTTTGATGTCATTTTGGATTCAATTAACTAAATTCTTATTTTGGTAAAAAAAATCTAATTTTGATTGCTAATTATGCCTTTTGCAGCTTTGTTTTTGATATACTTATTGCACATATTTTACTTCGATGCTCCTATTGTAAATGCCAATGTTAATGTTTCAGATTTACATTAAATGCCAGTGTTTCATCTTTACATTAAAAGCACACCCTTATGCACAATTTAGAATGTCTCTTTTTTGTTGTTTTTTTTTTGTTTGTTTGTTTGTTTGTTTTTATGTTAGAACAATACACACACCACTGGGGAACAGTTAGATACTTCTTCCTAATTGCTTTGAGGTGATGCAGGTTTTTGAGAACCTGGCTGGTAGCCTATTAGGAAATTTCCTTAACTTTATTTTCATGGTAAACAAATCTCTTAATTTCTTTTCTGTCTGCTTAAGGGTATTTCTTTTAATGTGTTTAATCAGTTTCAGCAAAGATAGAAGACCTAATGTTTGAAGAACTTTAGTTTTACGAAGATGAAAAACATACTATAGCTAATGTTTCTTTGGCCTCAAAAACCTAACTTATTAAAGACTTATGGGAACCTCAGGTAAACAGATGACTTGAAATTACATAGTCTATTTTACCCATTCACCACTAGTTTATGAGTGAAAGTGTGGAGGTGTAAAATTTGTTTATATGTTTTAGAAGAAGCTTTCATTGAATTTTCACAGACTTTGAAGGGCATGCTTGGCAGTGCTTGAGATAAGGATTAAGGTGGCATAGGTCTTATAAAGAATTGACCTTAGATACAATAGCAGCTCCCTGGAAGCTGAAACAATCAACGAAGATGTTGGACAGGGAAACGACTGCTACCTGCGGATGAATAAAATAAGATCTGTGGTAAAATTGTGGCTTTTTTTCCCCTTGATTCAGTTCAAGGGCTGTCAATATCCTATTAAACAAAGCACTAGTATTGCACCTGCTTTGGCACAGGGCATCAGTATTGCTTCCTGCTTGTCACACAAGAGATAGAGGTGTGTTTATATATATTTCTTTACTTCTTTGTTATGTATTATTGTTATTATTTATACATATATACACAATAAGATCGATTTTATTTCTTTTGGAATAACTGCTGGATTCTGAACAGTAAAAATTTTGACATTTTCTGCTTGATGTGCTGCTTCAGAACAGGGAAGCAGATTGGTCATGACACCATGCTATGTTTACCAGAAGGAATAAAACACAACACAGAATGCAGCAGAAAAGAGTGTGCTAATTTGTCACAAAGATGAACTCTACCTCTGACTACAGGCCTCCTGGCCAGTTACTCCCTTTGCCTTCTCACTTCTCCACTTAGCACTTCATTAAATACTCACACTGTACTTTCTTCCCTAAACAGGTTCACTGTAGCTTTTAACTAATCACTTACATAAAAGTCTTCACTTCCTCCACTTCTGCTTCACATATCAAATAGGTTTTGAGAAAAAATGTGTTCAGAGCCTTTTTAATCTTTTTGAAATGGTACCATGAGGACAAGCATGGCTTCACATGAATTACAGGAAGGAGGATACTACTAAACTTAAAAAATAAATTAACACATTGCATAGACAGTTCAGTATGCTTATCTCATGTAGCTTTTCAGCAGACCTTGTTTTATAGCCATACAGTATTATTTCAATGCTTTGTTTTTCAAATGCCATATCCTCAGGTTATGTAAACTGTTGTAATTTCAGTGGTTTGATTGAAGTGCTATTAATTTGCTTTGACTTAGGCACTGACCCAAAATATGAAAGTTGAGTCAGACAATGTAACTTTCTGTGCCTTAATGGCTTGTTGAAAGTTAGCATGTTTTATAGCTGAAGAATATAAATACCACTCAAGAAAAACAATATTAGAGGACTATCCAAGGAAGGAACAATTTTCCTTTCACCACAAAATTTCTGTGGTTGAATAATGTTCTTATAAAGATGAAAAGAATGCTAGACATCAAGAAGAAAGACCTAGCTGGAATTGCTGGTGGAGATTAAAAAAATCACTATGATAGGTTATGAGTATTTATAGACTCAGAAGACAAAATAATAAAAAAAAAATTCTTAAATGACCTGTATAATTATAGTTCCTTCCAAAATAAATAACTGTCCTGTCTCTTAACTGTCCTGTCCTGTTTCTTAAAAAGAGAGGAAAAAAATCCTAGAGTGATTACTTCCTAACAAAACCTCTGAAAATAAACTGTCTTGCTTACTAAAATAATGGGAGGCTACATGGGACATAAATAATACTCGGGCTCAGAAAATTGTGGCAAACAAGATTTTGAGTGAAACCTGGCAACCACTGAGGTATGCAGGAACTTTCCCTTTGACTATTCTGAGAGCAGAATTTGTCACTTAGTTTGTAGTTCTGACTACATTAGTGGAAGAAATGTAATTTCTCAAGGTTTACTCTGTCTTCAGGCAGGCTTAGTTTCTTATTTTCTTCTCTCTGTTGAAAAGCATATCAGCACCTCCAACCACCTTTTACTGGAATATACCTAGTCTGTGTAAATGAACCTGCAATCTGTAATAATCGAACTGTTTCTAATCAGCAATTATACTAACTGAAGTACAGCAACTGTATTGGCAATGTACTATATTCAGGTAAAGTATTTCAGAAAGCTAGCACAGCTTAAACTTTGTTAACTAATATTGAATATATTTAAGATTTTCTAGAATTATTGGGAAAAATCATAGCTAAACTTGAATAACAGTGATTAAAATCTCGCTAGAAAAACAAGATAACACTGAACTTCATTACCTGGAGTCAATGAGAATATTACTTGGTCCCATAAGGACAAACCTTTTCATTTCAATTCTGACAAGGATGAAGTTCTTTAACTTCACAGAGTGAAACACAAATATTTAATTCCAGCTTTCATGTTACCATCTCACATTTGTGGCTTTTTGAGAACAGTCAGTAGTATAAAAATAAAAAGGATGCACCCACAAATGAGAAGAAATATTCAGGTTACTTCATAAATATGGACAACAACAGCTAGAAAGAGACATTAAAACCCTCACAAGATTTTCTGTCATTAATAATTTAATATTGCAGCAAAATCAGTCAGTGGTTGGAAAATAGTAAGTTGAAATGTTGTAGTCTGAGCAAAGGAAAAATGTACACTAATATTTTCTTTGTCATCAAACACATTTTACTGCAAATCAGGTCTATAGGCAGATTTACATGTTTACAGGATTTCCATGAGAAGGGAGCCTAACTTTGCACAATGATAAATTTTTCTAAGTATTCTTCAATATCTCTATGAATCATTAGGTGCTACAAAACCTTCCTGTCTGTGACCTTAGTTCATTGAAGTTTCCTTTAAATTAAGTCAGAGAGTTTACTTTGTAAAATATATAGAAGCCTATACAAATTGGGGATAGTAATGCAGAGGATAAATTTTACATCAGTTGTAACTTGCAACATAGTGCTATAAAAAAGCTCTATAAAGTGTATGGGGCCAGAAACTTTCATGGAAACATCCTCCATCTGAAAATTATCATTTACCAGAGCTGAAATAGTGTGTGGAAACATGACCACAGACCATTGTTTTCCTGCCAGTTTTCTCACGGAATTTCTCAGGAATTTTCTGGGTCTGAGACACCTCAGGATATCCAGGACTTGCAGCTCCAGGACTGCAGTACTTCAGAAATTTGCCTGGAGCTGGCTTCTGAAGCCAGATGGTTCCAGATATGACCCAGCTCCCATGTTTTAGGATGCCGTTTTACCTGGGAGCTGTGCTAATGTGGGTTTCCCACCTCTAGAGGACTCTACGACCCAACCTCAAGATGCAAATTTTAAATCTGGTAACTCAGAACTGGCTCTTCACAATTTCATTTCAGTCCACTGAATACAACACAAATTTATCCATCACTATTTTGTTAATTTTTTTATTATTATTATTGTTTTGAGAGTTTTTGACAAATTGTCCCATCATAAAAACAAACAGGTATTAAGTGCCCTGGTATAAATTTAATGATTCTTAGTATTTCAATATAAATGATTTCAAAACATTCACAATGTTCTCATCATTCTTATAGACTGATGCTCTGATCAGTCCTAGTACTAACTTATATGACAGAATGATTTTTGGAGTAAAGGAGCCTTTACAGGTCATTAAATGCCAGAATTTGGATGCTTCAGAAAATCAGTCAAAACTCATAGTTATTCTCTTCATGGTTTGTTTACTAAAAAAACCCTGAAAGATTATGATAAACCAGTATTGTTCCATCACTCTATATCTAATAATATTATTAATAATGACAACAATAGCTGCAACAGATGTACACTTGTACATTAGAGATGGGATCTTTAAAGGTATAATTTTTTTAACAATAAACATGACTCATTTTGATTTTGAAAGAATCAGTCATAAAAGAAAAGAAAAGAAAAGAAAAAAAAAAGAGAAAGAAATTTCAAGCATACACCAGGACACTATTTGAGAATTAGAAAATGTCATAGCTTCTTTATTCTTTAAGTGTTTGTCAAGTCACCAAGTGACTTAGATAGAAAAAGTAGGAAATAATAAACTTTATTACAGCTGTTATGATTTCTTTCAGTCTACTTTCAGTCTAAAACAAGCAGCATAAAAAAATTATGCATCATTCTAATACTGTGCTTTCAGCTCTGCTTCTATCACACAAAACTTCACCAGAAATTGTTAGATTTCATTCATGAGAAAATCACAAAACAGATATGTGATAATTCGTTCAGCCCATATGTAAATTCTTTTCTTGGTTTCATGTCTCAACAAAAGTCTCAGCATTCAGTTCTAGGCCTTACACATGAGCGGAAAATTTTCACTGGACTCCATCCACATCAAAATACTTTAATGAGGAAACAATTGTATCTTCAGTGTAATAACAGTCATTATTCAGTGATACAGCACTAATTGAAAAATGAAAATCTGTCATCAGAAATACATCTCTTCTATAGATCTTTACAATGTTTTACAAGATGCTGTGGTCTTCTTAAAAACTGTAATTTAATGAAAACTATCATTTTGGAATGGCTTTATTTTCACTCTGGAACAAATGATATGATTGCTTTTTGAAACACTCCTGAAATATTCAATTAGCCAATCAGGTAGTATTGTTAATTATTGCATAAGGAAAGGAATGTTAAAAATAATCCCATAGAAGACCTAATCTGTTGAACAAAAGTCTATATGTAAAGCAAATTTCAGTAACTGCAAAACAATGACAATGTCCGTCAAATGTAGCTGTTGAACGTTCTCAGTTTGAGAATGCTGTCTAATCTGGAAACATTAATTCCTGTCTTTATATCTTAAGGATCACTCTCTCTTACATACTAAAAGCAAATCCAGTGCTACAACATGTCTCAACAATGGTATAAAATAATCTCAAGAGCAGTTCAGTTAATACTAAGGACTTCAGAATGAAGAAGGAAACTATGTTCTGAAAAGTAGTACTTGCATATGGGACATAAAAAAAGGAAGAGAAAGCAAGAGATTATGAAGGCATGGCAGAACTAAACTATGAATTAAGCTAAAAATTTAATTGATATAAGTAGCAATTGGCCAGAATACCCATAAATTTGCAATTCCAGCCATCTTCTTAACCTGAGAGATAGAAAGAGAACCATTTTGAAAGAGAACCAGCAAGATAAACTCAAAAACAAACCTCAAAATATTATCTGGTTGTTTGCAAATCAGTTTTCAACTAGTTTGCCTGTAAAATTTTGGATTTATTACTAATAAATTATATCAATTGCAATAATAGACAGTATGCAATATTGCATTGGCTCTCACAGGTAAACATTTTCCCTCAACTATATCAGAAGTAAAGTACTGCTGAAATAAAGTGCTGAAAGAACACGGCAACTGGACTATAAAATTAGTTGCAGATGCAGGTAAACCACAGATGAAATGCTGCCATATTAATTAGAGAGTAAACATGATCTGTTTCTTTGAAAAGACTGTAAGGTATGGAAATATAAACCTAGGTTCAGAAATAACTGTGAAGAGTTTCACTCTTTTAAGATTAATTTCAATTCTCTACCTACTGTGGCCTCATTCTATAATTTTGCCATCATTTGCACTAATTTTCATAATTTGTCACAGCTATTCTGCAGATTTGTCCATCACCTATATGATATTTCTAGTGCACATAAAACTATGGTACCTTAGCAACAAAAAAATTGAGGACTCCACGTTGTCTCAAAATGACCACATTCTGTGTTTAATAGGTGTCTGAAATGAACCCTGCTCATAAAATTAAACCAGATTTCCATTATGTGACCAAGCTGTCTTCATTCATCTGATGGGACTGGATTATAAATGTTGTGGCTTAATGTTTCGGAAGTGGAGCAAAATGTTTATTCTAGACCATGGCTGCCCCTGTTGCATTTCACCTTCAGCCTCTGTGGAAGATAAGTTTCTACTGAGGGGGCATGATGTAGTGCATTCTGGGTTTCAGGGCTTCCCCAATCAAGCCTTGCATACAACCTTGTGTTACCTATGCAATTTTACAATATGACTCAGGAGAAGACACAGCATGATATATTTCTGAGGTGTTTATACACCATTGCAAGCAATATAGCAACTAGATTTGAAAAGTTAGGAAAGAGAAAATAGACATGTGAAAGACATTCCTATGATGAAACATATAAAAGTTTGTTACAAAGTAACCAAGTATCAGACAATGCTTACATCCACTCAGATTAGAAGAAAAAAGGAAACAAACAAACGAAACCAAAACAAAAAACCTACCAAAAATATGTATTTTTGCCATGAGGAAAGATTAAATTAAATATTAGAGAACTATTTCTAACTATGATTATCATCAATCTCTAGTGATAAAGAAGGGGAGCTTGCAGTCAGTGGAACTTATAAAAACAAATTATATAAATGTCAGGGATATACAAAGTCTTGCTTAAGAGCAAGAGAGTCAGCTTTCCTTAAGTCTCTCCCAGCCCTAAATATCTATGAATAGCATGCAAATCTTGACCAACTTTTTATATTAATCTGAAAAACTTATCTGAGTCAAATTCTTATACTGATACTCAGACAGAATTGTTTAATTTACTTTTATGAAAGATTAGAGAATTTCTTTTCCATGCCATGAAAATACTCATTTTTTCTTAAAAGTAACTGACAGGCTGTTTTTGAGATGCCTTGGTTTGAGGTAAAACAGAACCAATTTTCTTTTCAGTAATTTTAATTTTCAGCTAAGCCTCTTCTAACTAACGGAACTCTCTGAAATTAACAGCATATTTTTCAGGCACTGTCCACTCCCAGACTGATAAGACGTGGTTGTTTATAATTTATGCCAAGCAATGGTATGCAGAGAGGCTCCTGCTTATACTTATTGTGCTTATACTTATAGCTATAACAATCAAGGCCAGCTAACTTTGTTATATGCCTCATTGGAGGGTCAGAAGTGGAAAAGCGTAGAGGGGTCCCACCTGCAGGGAGAAGGGGACAGGACAGGTGACCCAGAACTGACCAATGGGATATTCCATCCCATCTGCCCCACGCTCAGTATAAAGGATGAGGGATCAAAGGGTCAGCCCTTTTTCTTCACTGGCTGGCATCCAAGGAGGACTCTCTCTGTTTGTTTGCCTTTGATCCCGATCCGTGCATTCCTAAATCCAGATGTAGAATCCAGTTCCCATCTATCGCTGAGTCCAGTGTGGGACTTTCCCTGTGCCTGCCACTGACATGATCATCATCCTGCGAGCTTGATACTGGTTTTGTATATATTGCATGTATGTAATTATTTTCTTTTTATTATTTTATTAATATTTTCATTAAAGTACTTTAGTTTCTTTTCTAAGCTCATAAGTCTCTTCCTCTCATCCTTCTTTCCCTGAAGGGAGATGCTCTCCCTCCTCTGAAGGGGAAAGAAGTAAAAGAGAACATCTGTCGTTTGATTCAGTGGCCAGCCCAGCCCAAACCACGACAGATTTATTGGCACCCAATATGGGGCATGGCCAGGGCTCGACCAGGGCTCTGATAAATTGCCCAAATAGTTTGAATTCCAGCTTGCCCAGTTGAGAGAGTATCAGATTTTTTTCTACATGAGCCTTATGAGGTTTGAAACTAAAACAGACAACTCTCATCATGTCATTCTTGGACAGAATATTGTATTGTGTCTTTTGTTTAAAGTTAGTTGATAAAACACTGCCTAATTTGCTGGATGTGTTGTATAATTATTTGCTCTTTGTGTTTGTATATGGTGGTTTAAATGTGCTATTCTGCTGCTGTGTTTAATTCTGATCCATACTGCAATTGATTGTATAACTACTTTACCTGCATACCTTGGGCATCATGTAATGGATTCTGTTGTGAGTTACACTTTCAATTTCAGTTTGGGAAAGTTTATTTCACTCTTTAATGCTCATGCCAAATTGACACTATCAGAGCTAATGGATGGAAACTTTGGATTTCGGAAATGATTGTTACTTTCTTAAAACCTTGATTTTATTGTCGATTTTCCTGCATGTGTTGCACGAGTGGTTTCTTATTAAATCTTGGTGCAGGAGTAGGTGTTGCAAGACATGCATTGCCACTATTCCAGCCTCAATAATGAGCACTGTCACTACTCCAGCTGCTCTGACAATGAATACTGCTGCTACTCCAACTCCATCTCTACCGGAAGAAGTTGCCCTGGTGACCAGGAAGCAAAAAAAGAAGTGATTTTGTTCTCTTGCCCCTTATGACAAAGACCAGATAAAACCAGATACCATGGGGGAGAACTCTTCTGGTGAAGATCCAGGAAAAGATCCTTCTAAAGTAGACTGGGAAAGGGTCCTTCTCAAGCATATCAGGGAGACAGTCCTTCTCAGGCAGCGTCAGTGCATGAGGAGGAATCAGACACAGAGGTAATAGTTAAATCCTTCTCTATGAAGGACTTGTGAAATGTGAGAAAGGACTTTAGCTGTTGTCAGTGTTGCTCCAATGCTGGCATAATGAGGCCAATACCATGAACATAGATGGTAGAGAAGCTAGGCAGTTGGGAAACCTGGCCAGAGACAGAAGTATCAGTACAGCGATTGGGAGAAAGTCAAACACTCTCAATCTCTAGAGGCAACTCATGTCAGCCATAAAGGGCAGGTATCCCTTTAAGGATGATATCAAATGCCACCTAAGCAAACAATCGAGAACTGACTGTGCAAGAGGTGATTTATGGTGACTGGCAAGTGAATGTAGACCCTGATGAAATACCATGCAAATGACTTACGTTACAGAAGTTTATTCAGAGTGCACCACCAAGTATTCCCACGTTGTCAACAATGGTTGGGGGAGGATCTGATGCTGATACACCAACTGCAAATGAAGTGGCTAACAAACAAGGACAGTATGAAGGCAGTCTTTCTAATCCCCTCACTGTGGCAGCTGTGGAAAACTTACTGATAAAACCAAGGAAATGGCTGCACAAACTGAGAAAATGATTGAGAAAAATGAGAAACTGTTTGATAAACTGTCCAAGATGGAGGAAAGACCCCACTCTTCCTCTGCATGGACCCATGTCACAGCCATTAGGAGAAGATGCCCTCCTATGAGACTGGCCCAAACCAGAACATGAGAGTTTATTAGAACTCTCTTTGTACATACATATTACAAATACTAATCATTCAAATGATTTTGGGAGAAATCTGTCTGAAATTCATGATGAAAGACTGCAAATCTTGGTGAAAGACAACCATGCTGCTTGTAGTCCATATGCCAACAGTACTGTCAGTTTATGCATTACACTTTCACCTCAGATTGCAAATATCATGATCATTGCTGATCATGATGCCTTAAAAGTCTTTTCAGCTTCTTCAGTGTTAGCTTCTTCTTATATCCACTAAAATTAATAATAATTTTGTTAATGACACAAATATTGCCGATAATTAATTTGTTCTGAAAAGGAATGAAAAAATCTTTTGATTCTTTATTCCATATATGTACTTCTAAAAACCTACAGTATTTATATATAGTCTGTCAAGAAACAATCGTTATTGAAGTAGGATATAATATAACAACATGAGCTGTGATAATAGCTGTCAGATGCTTTTCTACTTTTGTCACTCATAAAAAGTATATTTTAGAAAACTGAGAATTACATGTAAATTCTTAAGCAGTTTATTATCTGTTCCTGTTTTTTAAAACAAAATCAAAATGTCTCAAAAAATGTTGAAGGATCCAATTTCTACAATAATGCTGCTGGCACCATCACCAGATTCCAGGTGGGAGGATTAGCTGGCTAACTTTACCCTCAGGCCAAGGATATGCGCAGCACAGCACAGACCAGTGCCTATTCAGGTTAACTGTTATGCAAATTACTAACCCCTCGATGTACAAAGGTCTCCTACCATTACAACTGTAAATATCATGTTAAGGTGTAGCTGTAACAACATAGGCTGTATAAATTACCATCCCAGAGCCCAAACTAAAAACCTGCAGAGTCAGAATCTAAGGATCTGGTGGTGGGAACACACTTTAGCAATTCAGAGATACTGTTTTTTGATCTAGTGATACAAAATGTGATATCTAGTAATATCTTCCTTCTCCAAGTGATAGAGGAGACAACAAGGAGAGCTGCTCTGCTAACCTTGTCCTCACCAACAAGAAGGGGCTGGTGGGGAATGTGAAGCTCAAAGGCAGCCTTGGCTGCAGTGACAATGAGAAGGTAGATTTCATGATCCTTAGGGCAGCGAGGAGCAAGCTCACTACCCTGGACTACAGGAGAGCAGAATTTGGCCTCTCCAGGGATCTGCTTGGTAGACTACCAAGGGATAAAGCCCTTGAGGGAAGAGGGGCCCAAGAAAGTTGGCTAATATTCAAGGACCACCTCCTCCAAGCTCAGGAGCAATGCATCTTAACAAAGAGGAAGTTGGGCAAAAACACCAGGAGGCATTCATGTGTAAACAAGGAACTCTTGGACAATCTCAAACAGAAGAAGGAAGCCTACAGAGGGTGGAAAAAAGCACAGGTAGCCTGGGAGGAATACAGAGTAATTTCCCAAGCAGCCAGGGATCAGGTTAGGAAAGCTAAAGCCCAGAGAGCATTGAATCTGGCCAGGGACAGCAAGGGCAGCAAGAAAAGCTTCTATAGGTATGTCGGTAACAAAAGGAAGACTCGGTAAAATGTGGGCGCACTCAGGAAGGAAACTTAGTCACCCAGGATATGGAGAAGGCTGAAATACATATTTTTGCCTCAGTCTTCACTGGCAAGGGCTCTAGCCACACCGCCCAAGTTACAGAAGGCAAAGGCAGGGACTGGGAGAACGAAGAATCACCCACTGTAGGTGAAATCTAGGTTTGACACCAGCTGAGGAACCTGAAGGTGCACAAATCCATGGGACTGGATGAGCTTCATACGCGGGTCCTGAGGAAACTGGTGGAAGAAGTTGTCAAGCCACTATCCATCATATTTGAGAAGTCGTGGCAGTCCAGTGAATTTCCCACTGACAGGAAAAGGGGAAATGTAACACCCATTTTTAAAAAGAGAAAAAAGGAAGACCCAGGGGATCAGGGGCCAGCCAGTCTCACCTCTGTGCCCGGAAAGATCACGGAGCTGATCCTCCTGGAAACTCTGCTAAGGCACATGGAAAATAAGGAGGTGATTGGTAGCAGCCAACATGGCTTCACTAATCGTGTCTGACAAATTTGGTGGCCTTCCACAATGGCGTTACAGCATTGGTGGATAAGGGGAGAAAAACTGATGTCATCTACCTGAACTTGTGCAAAGCATTTGACACCATTCTGCATGAGACCCTGGTGTCTAACTTGGGGAGACATGGATTTGACCGATGGGCCACTCGGTAGATAAGGGATTGGCTAGATGGCTGCACTCAAAGGGTTGCGGTCAACAGCTTGATGTCCAGGTGGTGACCAGTGACAAATGGTGTTCCTTAGGGATAGGTACTGTTTAACATTGTTGGTGACATGGACAGTGAGATTGAGTGCACCCTCAGCAAGTTTGCCAGTGACAAACTGTGGAGGAGTCAACATGCTGGAGGGAAGAGATGCTGTCCAGAGGGACCCAGACAGGTTGGAGAGGTGGGCCTGTGCAAACCTCATGAAGTTCAACAAGGCCAAGTCAAGGTCCTGCATGTGGGTCGGGACAATCCCAACCACAAATACAGGCTGGGAAGAGAATGGATTGAGAGCAGCTCTGAGGAGAAGGACTTGGGGGTGTTGATGGATGAGAAGCTCAGCGTGAGCTGGCCACTGTGCGCTTGCAGCCCAGAAAGCCAACCGCATCCTGGGCTGTATCAGAAGTGTGACCAGAAGGTCTAGGGAGGTGATTCTGCTCCTCTGCTTTGCTCTCATGAGACCCTACCTGGAGTACTGCATTCAGCTCTGGAGTCCCCAACATAAGAAGAACACAGACCTGTTGGAGCGGGTTCAGAGGAGGGCCACAAAGATGATCAGAGGGCTGGAGCACCTCTCCTATGAAGACAGGCTGAGACAGCTGGGGTTGTTCAGCCTGGAGAAGCGAAGGCTCTGGGGAGACCTTATAGTAGCAGCCTTGCAGTACCTAAAGGGGAGCTACAGAAGAGATAGGAAGAGATATCAGGGAGTGTGGTGATAGGATGAGGGGTAATGGTTTTACACTGAAAGAGGGTAGATTTAGATTAGATATTAGGAAGAAATTCTTTACTGTGAGGGTGGTGAGGCACTGGAACAGGTTGTCCAGAGAAGCTGTGGATGCCCCATCCCTGGAATTGTTCAAAGCCAGTTTGGACGGGGCTTTGAGCAACTTGGTCCAGTGGGAGGTGTTCCTGCCCACGGCAGGGGGATTGGAACAACTCCCTTTAAGTTCCCTTCCAACGCTAACCATTCTATGATTCTATGAAAATCCGGTTCTCTTATGCAAAATAACAAGAGTACACAGTAAATAATATCAACTTAAAAAAAAAGCCCAAGAAACAGCAAAAAAGAAAACACAACTAAACAAACAAAACCAAAACCCAAACTTACATTCATTCATATCTTCTTATCCACATTTCCCTGATTTAAGATCTTTGCAAACTTACCTTCTTTGTGCTAAGTGCTAAGCTGAACATGGATACATATGTTTTCGTTGAAGAAAGAACTAAAGCTACCGCTTCTGATTAACTAGAAAATGAATTTCAGTAAATTATTTCAGTAAAATATAATTACAAAATTTGCTATTAAAGATGCAGTATTTATGCAGGCAAATAGGTGCCATAGGCATTTGACCTCTCATGAAGAGCAGATGCTGTCTGGCTTCAGGAGAACACATGCTAAATGCAGTCAGTCACTAGTCAGGAGGCCATGTGTTGCAAAACCTGAACTCAGAAAGTATTCACTGGCAGTGCAGCAATAACTTGGTATCAGGGACTCACTGCAATACACCCCCCGGCTAAACTGAAGGTTGTCTTGGACATTCCATGTAAAATCTTCCTGTTTGTCACAGAGCAGTACGATATTTTAATACCATTGTGTGTTAAAAGATATCTCTTGTCTTCATGCCAGAATGCACAACAACATGCCTTGCTTAAAGCAGCGAAGAAGTGCTTGAATCCTTAACAAACCTAGTTCATACTAATTCTGTTCTCGGAGTTAATCTACAAAGTTGCATAAATGGAAACACAATGTTAGGTGATGTTAATTTATGTTTGAGCATTTTAAAAAAATCTTCAATTTAAAAGAAAGCCAATAACAAGGAATTACAGAGTTTATGTCATCTTGAAACACAAAGAAGCAGGAAATCACCAGCTAAAGAGTCTTGGGGAGACAAAAAATATCTCTAAGAACAACTTGGAAAGACACAGCAATTTGATTTGGAATACTAAAACATTGCAGCAATCCACATACTCTTTTCTCGTAATATACATACCTGTATAACATGTTGGTTAGTTTTGGATCACCTGTCCTCCCTACAGGTGCAACTCTTCTATGCTTTTCTGCTTCCAACCCTCCAATGGGGCTTATAACAAAGTTAGCTGACCTTGGCTGTTATAGCAATAAGTATAAGCAAGAGCCTCTCTGTGTACTGTTCCTTGGTATTAACGACAAACATCAGGCCTTATCTCTGCTAGAAGCCAACTGTGTCTGAAAAATATGCTGTTAATTTCAGAGAGTTCAGTTAGTTAGAAAAGGCTTAGCTGAAAATTAAAATTACTGAAAAGAAAATTGGTTCTGTTTTACCTCAAACTAGGACACTTTTCAGTATTGTGTCACTGTTCACAGAGTTTCATAAAGTTCACAAATACCTTTTGAAATATTAGAACGCCATTACAACATTGCCCAGTTCTCATCGCAATTGTCATGTTCAAAGGCATCTGTGTTATAAATTTATACAAACCAAGCCAGATATTAGGAAAGAATGTTATAATTTCATATTATAGTATATAATATAGAATATCCATGCACTAAGTATAACTAATGCAATAGATAACATCAGCCCTGTATCAGTGCTATGAAAATATTCAGAAATAGGTATGCTTGGTAAGTAATATTAATTATAGTGACATATACAGCAACTGTAAAAACAACTTACTACATGCATTTCTGCAAGTTAAAAACCATATGCCATCAAAATAAATTATTTTTATGCCCACTGAATACAGTCAGCAGGAAGTACCCAGGGGGATTTTTTGCCGTTACTAAACAGAAAGGAGATTAATTCTTCTGCAGGAACATTGACCATTTAGCAGCTTTTATTTTTCTGTCTCTTTATAGGATAAATTATGGGAAATTCGGCCTTATTTACTGGCTGTACTGAAAGCATTCAGCTGAAAATCTGCAGTACTGGACCAAAAAATATGTTGTTTGTATAATTAAAAACAAATTACATTTTAGACAATGTAGTAATACCTAATAAATAGGTAAATACTTATACTGTGGGCTGCAATGGACAATGATTTACATAAAAGAGTAGATAAAAATATCAAGCTGTCAGATGAATGCATGGCTGCTCAACAGCAAAAATTCAGGATATGAGTTTCATGTTAATTGATATATTTTTATTGGACAGCTTGTCAAAAAATGTCAGAGATATGAACACATCCGTAAGTGAAAAATCTAATATTTGAAGAATGCTTAACAGCATTTAGAAATTAATTCAAAAGAGTAACAACCTAAATATCTGGGAAGATCTGGGAACAGATGACACTGGGACCTTAGAGCATGTTTAATACAATTACCTTTAAGTAGGTATTATTATTCCTTGTAATGAGACCTCCAAGGACAATACATTGCTTTTCTCTGCTTCACCGCTGGCACTCTGACTCAGTCCAGAAGGGTGGATCAGGGAAGAGTAAGACATTTTCTCTCTCTCTTTTCCTGCTACCCATATGGAGGGTATGAAAGGAAGGTACACAAAGACAGGAGAGCTATGTACATAATTACTGACAAAGCAAGAGGCTGTATACATTGGTAAACATCCAAAGACTGTGTAAAATACAGATGAATAAAGCCAGACAGAGACCTGACTTTATTCCAAGAGGCAAGATAACTGAAGGGAATGAGAGGGCTGGAAGGAATCCTAAGGATATGGAAATCACCACTTCCAAAACAGAAATCCTGAATTTCCAGGAAAAAATTGCTGTGTTGGCTAATAGTTGAGGGCCCTAACAATATGAAGGATCTACAAATGCAAATGTCTGAAAAATATAGCACATGAAACAAAGCCTTGTCTCCAGTATATCAGACAGGGTTCAACAGCATTCCATCTGCTGACATGTAACAGTCCTTTTCTCCTATTGACCTTAAATTACACTAATTACTCCTTCATTCACCCCTGGGGAAGCAGAGGAAGTTGAATCTGCACTTCATTCATAAAGGTATAGCATCACAGAGGCAGTATATCTTTGCCTTGTGCTCCTTCAACTTTCCACCTGCTGGCACCATTCCCTACAGGTGTTGCCACTGAAGTGTAACATTTTGGTACTTGCACAGTACAGCTAACTGCATTAGGAAAGGCATCGTTGAAAGAGAAAGGTCCATTACCAAGTACTGATTTATTGGTCTGCATAATGAAGGAAGCTTTCAACAAGAGCAACTTCAAGGGAAGCTATGAGTGGAAAGCAATTTCCATACATTATTTTTCAAAGAAAGTGATTTTAGACAGCAGAAGGAAATGATGAATCTTGCATGCAATTTACCCTCCTGTGCCAGAAATAATGAAAACTAGGACACGCTGTTCCACAAAAGGATCAGACACTTATCCAAGATTGGAAAACTGTCAGTATCCATAAACATTTTCAAATGTTTATACTAATACTGGGAATCTGACTTTTTTGAGGCATCTTGGCAAATATGCTCCTTTTCCTATGAATCATTTTAAAAGGTCTAGAATCTTTCCTTTCCATAATTTTTTTTTACAAGAAAATTATTAAAATGTCAAAATGCATATCAGCAAATGTAATGTGGAGAACAGACGAGAAGATTTCTTTTTACCAGCTGTAGGGAATGTTAGTTATGTCCTTGTAATTTTTATCAGATCAAGAAAGCAAATGGACTGGGTGTAGGTGGTAAGGTTGTGGCAACAGGAGAGGTGCAGGGTGGGGGTCTCTGTGCAAAGATGCCAGGGGCCACCTTGTGCCAGACACAGCCTGTTCTAGCCAATTGTAGCTGCTTCCAGCTGTCTCCACAATGGCCCTACCACAGGCCACAGCTGATCCCATTAGTGAAGCTGGTGACACCTCTGGGAAAACATATTTAAGAAAAGGCAAAACTCTGCCCAAGTATGCGGAGTCAAAAAAAAAAAAAAATTTCAACCCTGCAACACCAAGGTGAGAGAAGAAGATGGGAGGAGGTGCTTCAGATGCTAGAGCAGACATTTCCCTGCAGCCCTTGGAGACACCATGGTGCAGCAGGAATTTCCCTGCAGTGCATGGAAAGGCCCATACCGGAGCAGATATTTGCAAACTGCAGCCCATGGAGGATGCTATACTGGACCAAGTGGATATGCACTGAAGGAAGCTGCAGCCTGTGGAAAGCCCATACTGGAGCAGGTTTATCATGAAGGAGTGCAGCCTATGGAGAGGATCCACGCTGGAGCAGGGAAAAAGTGTGAGGAGGAAAGAGAGGCAAAGAGGAACTCTAATGGACTGACCACACCCCCCCATTCCCCTTCCTCCCTACGCTGCTTAGTTCAGGGGTTGAGGTAGAGGAGTCAGGAATGGAGGAGTAAAGATGAGCCTAGGAAGGGGGTAGGGGAGTGGGGGGAACACATTTCAGTTTTTGTCTTCGTTTCTCACCATTGCACTCTATTTTTAATGGGCAATAAATTAAACTATTTTTTTCCTAAATTAAGTCTGTTTTGCCCATGATGGTAATTGCTAAGTGATCTCCCTGTCATTGTTTTGATCCACAAGCTTTTCTGTCTTATTTTGTCTGCCTGTCCTGTTGAGGAGGAGTGGGAAAGCAGGCGGGTGGGCATCTGGCAGCCTGCCAAGGTCAATTCACCACAGCAAGAGGTGTTCTTTGTATCTTTTCCCAAGGAGTTTTTTTCTTCTATATGTGTCACAATTAACACTTTATTCCTTGGGCACCTTTATCAATTATTGCAAGTGCAGCATGCACCACAGTGAACCTAACTTGACTAGCTCATGTAATAAAGGCTGTGAAGAAACATCAGATTCAGCTTTATGTGTATTGGCAGCCAAAATATTAGATTTCTGTTCCTTAAGAACTTCAAATCTCACACGACAAAACACGACAAAATTTTCATATTTTTGTTACTAATACTACTTAATATTTGCAATTTCCTGTAAGTTAAACCATACCTCACACATAAGGACTTGTCATGACTCACAGGCTAGCTTCACAGGTGACCATGTGCTATGTTTTTTGAAAAGAACGGTGGTTTTGCCAAAAAACAAAGCAAGAATGGGTCTGGCCAGCGGTCAAAACATTCAAAATCTCAGAGCAATTTGTGGCAGACAGATTGTGGCAAAACCAAAACCTCAAAACAAATTTGCACCCATTTTGGTTTTTTTTTCCAAATTAATGCAGATATAGTGACTCAAAAAGAATATAAAAATCACCATATGAAACATCTGCAAACCTGCAAAGTTCCTTGCTAGCTGGGTATCAAAAGCCATATAGCAACCAAAAAGCTAGTCACCACATTACTACATAGGCTAGTTTTACATTTTACACTGCTTCTGATACAGATTTTAGGAGATATATCTCTATACATAGCTGCATCTTACAATGATGGAAAAGTAAGGAGAATTATTTTGCTAACACATAGCTTCAAAACACGGCCATTTGTAAACTGCTACGATTTCTAAACCAATCCTACAATATTTTGCAGATAGGTTCTTGGGCTTGGTGTATACACTCTTGGCAAGGAAACAGGTAAAAAAACTACTTTATTTGAGTAGAAAATGTCTGCCTATGACTTTTTAAAAAATGAAATGTAGTAATTAAGCAATTAAGTGTATACTCAAGATAGTTCATACAGGTTTTTTGTATTATTAAAATGTTTAATGAATGTAGCCACAGTAATGAAGAGAGTCAGTGTTCTCACAAGTTTCAGTTGATCATTTTGTGAAGGCAGACTTGAACTGCAAAAGTTGTGGTAACATTGTGGGTATCGAAAAGAAGCTGAGTTTGTAGAGATGCTGCCTTAATAATTCAAATCTCTATTGGAAATTCATTTTGCACCTCCTCCCTGTGGACACTGACCAGGCCTTTAAAATTTCCATGCTAAAAATACAGCAACCAAGAAAAAATAGTTGAGATTTTGTTGTTAAAGTATCAGAAAAAGATTTAGGAGACAAAAGTATAATTCTTAAATGTTTTATTTTGGGCAAAACATTAAGGGGCACATTTTCAACAGACCTTAGCAGGTCTCAGTCATCATTTTGTGAAAGAACCTAATACAGTAGGCATCCATACACAGTTTAGCCTGGAGTCATACAACTTCATCCATTTCCTTAGTCTAAGCTGCGTATGCTGAGTCAGTTCCTGAATGAGCAGTCTGCAAAGGTCATTCATGAAGAGGTGGTGATGATTTGACCCACTGATGTCAGCATATGAAGAAATTACTCTGTGATGTCTTCTGAATAAACTGCCCAGTGAAGTACTGATGGTTTGTGTCAGGGCTTCAGATCCTTTTATTATAGGAATCCTGTTGTTATAGCTCTGAAGAAACAGTCAAATGAGAAATGAGTGGCATATCTAGATGTCAGTTTTGACAACTATATTTCACCTGTCAGATTTCTATTGCAGTGTGAAATTAATTTATATTGTTTCTGTCTCCAAGTGCTAATTAACTTGCATCTCAGAAGTGACTGCATTTCAATGTAAGGAGAAGCAATCTTATAACTGATGTATTTGCTTTGCTTCTCATGTGTTTTTTGATAAACTGTTTTACATACAAATACATAGTAGCTTGTGAAATGACTTGAATCTTCACAAAGAACTGACTCCTCATAAAATCAAACTGTGCTTCAAGTTGGAATCATTGCTGGGTTCTAGGATCATTTAATCACCTCTGAGATAGGCAGGTAGATATAAACATCTGTGTAACAACTAGCCTACTTGTCTTATTCTCTATCCAGTATTTCAGAAGTATTAGTCATGATCTGATCTGTCAAACTTAAAGGACTTGGACCAATGGATTGAAAAAATATTCAATATTATATAAATCTATTAATTCTTAAGTCAACATTTATGTCTGCTTCCTTTAATGTGATGTACTGGGTGTCGCTGAGATAGAATTAATTTTCTTCATAGCAGTCCCTATGACGGTCCTTTTTAGTTCTTTTTTTGACACAGTGTTTTGGGTATTGCTGAGCAGTACTTGCACAACGTCAAGACTTTCTCTTTTTTCCACTCTCCCCCTGCAGCAAGTAGGCTGGGAAGGGCAGGGGAGGGGAGGTGAGGGGAGGGGAGGGGAAGGGA
>VZSZ01011229.1:0-42773 GCA_013398815.1 Ibidorhyncha struthersii | reverse complement strand
GGATCTGTCAGATATTTTCTGATGGGTATCAACATTAATGATTTTAATACTCTTGTAAGCCATAAAAATCCCGTCCTGGAAGTACTATGCTGATTCAAATTTTCATTTAGAAGCATTGTGCTGGAAAAAGGGTCAAATTCTTCCTCAGTTTCTTTTATGTGCAAGTCTGTTTGTGCTTGCTTCATGTCAGGAACTCTTCTTCCATTCCAATTTTATTGTAATTTCCTGGAACTTCAAATTGTTTTTTTTTTGCTGGATTTAGCTTTTATATGAACACAGCATGTTGAGAATCTAATTGTAAGAAAAGCTTTGAATGAGTACCTATTAAAGCCAAAAGATAGTATGTTGAAGAAGTGAAAGATTAGAGACAATTATATAGTGTGGCTACTGTAAAGTGTTTCAAATACAGCATCAAATACATATTGTTCTGTAAGTTTATCCTGTAAGTTTAAAATACAATTCACATATATTAGAGAGATGAATTATACTGTTGCCTTGATTGCCCCCCCTAACATTTCTGGTAGCTCCTACATTAACACAAAGAGAACTATTAAGCTAAAGAGGTGGAGAAAGGCAGGCTCACAGCAACCTGATAAAATCTTCAGAGTGACAAAGACACACAAGAATCAAAGATATTACCCACTTCCTTTGCAGGCACCAAACCCACTCTAATTCTACTTACCCAAGGTGGAATCAAAGGACAAAAATGAATTTAGAGTTATCTGCTTGGTAGGTTGGCACTTTCTGTTACTTGGAAAGAGAAAACAGATCATTAAAAGGGACATATCAGCAGGAGAAGGGGTTGAAAGTGCTTTAGGAAAACCAAAAAAATAAAGTTGCACAGAAGATGAACCCTTTCACCTCATGGTCTCTCCAGCGTACACTGGGGTATATCCTACTGGCAAGTGTGTAAAAATCTCTTGGTTGACAGAAAATTGGGTCAAATTTTCACACTGTTACTAACAAGGTTTGAGTAATATGATGTCCATGTTACCATCAATCATTTATTTTCCCCTTTTTATTTACAGTGGGGAGAACATCTTTTGTTTGTAAAAATAAATAAGTCTGTTGAAGAGGTGGAGATGCTTCTCAGTCACATTATATATTACAGCTTAAGCTGAAGACATGATGGAACACATTTTCTAATGACTGAAACCTAACCTTTGTCCCCTGGTTCTCTAAGTTCGCACTGAAAGAGAACTTGAGCAGACTCAGCCCTTCTAGACAGACAGCACACAGTGAGAGATGGCAATGTAATACTTTCTAGTGCTTTATTTCCTCCATCATGTCCCAGAATATGTAATTGCCAGGCATATCTTCATCAATATTACATATAGTATTGCCAGCAACCTTCATGAACTTGAACACAAAGCATTAAGAAAGTTTGCAAGATAGGGTTTTATTTCTTGAAGATAAATTTGCAATGCCTTCTGCAGATCTGGAAAGTTTACATGATAATTTTGAATTAGTATCAAAAACCTATGAAAATGTACAAGCCAATTTTATTTTTATCTTGGGGTGGGGAGAAAAGGAGGAGACAGAAGCAGGATGATAGGGAAAAAAGACTGAGAGAAACATTAGCTTAGGCTTTCTTCCAAGTTTTAAATCCCCACCGTTCTAAATTACATCAGGACCATCATGTACTCAGGGCATGTACTATGTATTGGTTTCCTTACTCAAAGATATTCTTCCAAATGCAGTTTTCAGTCGTAAGTAGTTCTGTCATCTAGTAGTCAATTGGACTGTGGCATTAATTATACTGTCAACTTCTAATATTATAGATTATTTTGCAAGTAACTGACAACTGCCTTGTAAAAATTGAATGCACACAATGTTTATGTATTCTTTTTTCTACTTATACCATGATATGATACCCATATCTGAATGGGCAGCAAATGGTAAAATTTTCTTTATTTCTTCTTTCTTACTGCTGGTGCCAATCTGGTGCAATACTTTACATCATGGTGTAAAATTAATAGATGTGCATGCATCAGGTTCAACAATTTTCATGCAAATTCCTCAGCTTGACTCAGTATTGTTGTTCAAATAGTTTTTTAAACTGAATTAGGTTGCTCATGTACAGTCTTTTGATTCATATATATTTCCTCAAATGCACTTAAATCAGAATTAATCAAATTTAGTTGTGACAATCTTGCAATTTATTTTTTATAGAAGTAGCTTTCATTAAGGTGTGATGATCTTAGGTTTGAGTTTTCTGATTTTGTCAGTTTGTGAGATTTTAATGAGATTTAGAATGCAGTTTTTCAGCACTACATTCTTTAAGCAGTCTTCATAACAGCTGCAATTTCCTCTGTGCAATCCATTTACAGTTCCTAACCCTTTCGTACTGAACCAGTGAAATACACTCTTTTAACTCTCTGATGTCCTTTATGAGATGTAGTTGTAAATGTTTCTGTCCCACTAATGCCATTTAATTTGATTAATATGGAGTAATCACTGCAGACATGCTTTGTAGCATTGCATAAAATGACGTGCACTTAGCAAACACACCAGCAGTAACCCTAAAATAGCCACTAAGCAGCATAACAGAATATACTGCCGCTATTTGTACTCATTTCACTCACTGCTTACCCCATGTTGTCCTAAAACACTTGGTTTTGTGTGAAGTCAAGCTTATGTTTAGGTGTGAAAGCAGATGGAATTAAAGTTTTAGTAATGGTGTCTTTTTAACATATATACGGAAGACAAAACATTGTCTGATGTCAGAAACAGATGAAAACTATTACTGCCTATCACAATACAGATATTACTAATTTCCTGTAGTAGAAATCTGGCAGGACTATACATAACAATTTTGAGAAACATCCAGCTATATAAAGCCTGTGAACCCATGAGACATTTATAACGTATAAAACATCAATCAAAATAATACAAACAACTTACTGTAAACCTGAAAAATCTTTTATCAAGACTAAATATATATTTTCCCATGTATATGACTCATCACTTAGGAAAAAAAAGGTGGATCAGGAAGATCCACTCTGATTGGATAAGTCACAGCATATCTTTTACTAATGGAAAAAAAGCTGACAGTGTAGGACAAATGGAAGGATCAATAGTTATTATCTAGCAAATGTTGAGGTAGACTGTAGTTTTCAAAATATCACTATATTTTTGTCCTGTTTTGAGGTAGTACAGAACCAGTTTTCAGTAGTTTTACTTCTCAGTTAAATCTCTTCTAACTAACTGCACTTTCTGAAATTAACGGCATGTTTTTCAGGCAGTGTCTGCTTCCAGAGTGATAGCACCTGATGTTTATAGCTAATACCAAGGAAAAGTATGCAGAGAGACTCTTGCTTATACTTATTTCTATAACAACCAAGGTCAAGTCACTTTGTTATATACCAAGTTGAACGGCCGGAAGTGGAAGAGTGTAAAGGGGTCGCACCTGTAGGGAGGAGCAGACAGGACAGGTGACGTAAAACTGACCAACAGGCTATTCCATCCCATTTGCATCACACTCAGTATAAAAGATGAGGGATCAAAGCAGTCAGCCTCTTTCTTCAGTGGCTGGTGTCCAAGAAGGACTCTGTCTGTTTGTTTCCTTTTCATCCCAATCTGTGTGCTCCTGAATCCAGATGCAGAATCCAGTTCCCATTCATCTCTGAGTCCACTCTGGGACTTTCCCAGTACCTGCTGGTGATGTGATCATCATCCCAGGAGCTTGATACTGGTTTTGTATATATTGTATATATTTAATTACTTTCTTATTCATATTATTATATTTTCTCTCTATTACTAATATTTCATTAAAGTAGTTTTAGTTTTCCTTTCAACCCATCAGTCTCTTTTCCTTATTTTCTCTTTCTGCTCTTCTGAGAAGGGGAGAGGTTAAAAGGGAGCATCAATTTTGGAGAAAATTATTTTGGATAAAGGCCTATAACCATCAAACCAAAAATCCAGTGTCTAAATGCATAGGAAAGGGTGCCCACATATTAAGAGCAGTAAATCATTAAACAAATTTTGTTAAAACAAAAATGTCTTTTCTGTTCAGTATTAGAAAAGTAATTGACAATGTGAATTAAAGGAACAAGTAATTATTTAACTTTGCTGCTGCACTTGATTTATGTATTTGAGATCTCTAATGTATTTCTTCTACACTGGTTTCACTTCTTCCTAAAGTACTCAATTAACCTACATCTGGAAATCAGGTAATTTAGTTCAAATTAATCATCAACAAAACACAGTGCAACAAATTTCTGTGGTTGTAAGAGCCCCTGTATTTTCTTTGTTTCTCCTTTTCTCTTCATCATTTTTCTATAGTCCTTATTGCATTACATATAGTGTAAACCTAATAGAATCTTTACACAAAGTAAAACTAATAGCCTGCAAGTCCTGCTTTTAATTGTGAAAGCTGACAGAAAGATGGCTTGAAAGTAGAATCCAGTTGAACACAGATATCTTGTCCATAAGATAAACTAAAAATAGTGATTTTTTTAAAAAAAACTTTACATGAGTAATTGGTAGCACTGTTGCAGGCAAAGCAGACTCGACTTGGGGAATTCAAGTTAATTTATTGCCAATTAACATAAACATTCAATTATTAATTTGGGTGTTGGGAAGCAAAGAAAACAAACATTTAAACAGAGCGAAAACAATTTTTCACCTACACTAGACGCCCCTCCTGCCTCCTCCCTTTCTCCATTCCCCCTGTGACAGCCATAGGTCACACTCAGTCCCCTTGTGAGGCGATGTTTGGGGTCAGGGCACCATGCTTTCTCCCTGTCTCTCTTTGTTCCTCACTCTTTTCTTGTGCTGCCCCTTCCTTCACAGTGTTTTCCTCCACTCTGGAGGGGCCTATCCACGGGCAGCAGTCCCTCTGGGGCAGAGCCCCTCCTCCTGCACTGGCCTTGGTGGAGCCATTTTTTTCTTTCATATTTTGCCTTTTCTTAAATACACTTTTGCCAGAGGTGCCACCAGTGCTTCTGGTGGGCTCAGCTCTGCCCTGCAGTGGGACCATTGCGGAGCTAGCTGGAACTGGCATGGTGCAGCCCGTGAACTTCTCTCACAGAGGCCACCCCGGCAGCCTCCCAGCTGCTAAAATAATGCCACCTGCACCCAACACAGTCTCTTGGGAAGCATGGAGAAAGCTCAAATTCTGCAAGAGAATTCAAAAATAAATCAAATAAGTGATAACTGAAACACTGTAAAAAGAATACAGATCAGAACACCTTAAGAGTAGGACCGCAGTGTGAAACAATTCCAATTTAGGAAATGCTAAGCAACTTAGTGACTTAACATCCTAACTTAACTTAGGAAATGCTAAGCTAAACACTCAAAGAGTTGCAGTCAGCAGCTTGACATCCAAGTGGTGACCAGGGATGAGTGGCACTCATCAGGGCTCGGTACAGGGGCAGATGTTGTTTAACATCTCTGGCCCCTAACATAAGAAAGACAGGGCCTGTTGGAGCGGGTCCAGAGGAGGGCCACAAAGATGATCAGCGGGCTGGAGCACCTCTCTTATGAAGACAGGCTGAGACAGCTGGGGTTGTTCAGCCTGGAGAAGAGAAGGCTCTGGGGAGACCTTATAGTAGCAGCCTTGCAGTACCTAAAGGGGAGCTACAGGAAAGATGGGGAGTGACTCTTTATCAGGGAGTGTAGCAGTAGGAGGAAGGGTAATGGTTTTACACTGAAAGAGGGTAGATTTAAATTAGATATTAGGAAGAAATTCTTTACTGTGAGGGTGGTGAGGCACTGGAACAGGTTGTCCAGAGAAGTTGTGGTTGCCTCATCCCTGGAATTGTTTAAGGCCAGGTTGGATGGGGCTTTGAGCAACCTGGTCCAGTGGGAGGTGTCCTTGCCCACGGCAAAGGCATTGGAACTGGATGATCTTTTCAGTTCCTTCCAACTCTAACCATTCTGTTCTATGATTCTGATTCTGTAACTTCGGATACAGTATCCAAACAGATTCATTATGATGCCATCGAATTATAGGGTTTGGCATATTACTCATATAGGAATTGTATGCATATCTTTGGTCCCAATAGACTGACTGTGATTCAGCATTTTATGCAAAACTCTGTGCTCATATAGCTCACCTACTCTAAAGGATGTAGTTTGAGTGGAAGGATTGCAGAAACCTTGTAGTAATGTTTTGGTTTTCCTGGATTTTTTTTGTATTTCTGTCAAATGTGAAATCTCCAGGTCACAGATGAGACAAATTCTTGAGAAACAACAGAAAATGTTTATCATTCTTGAAAAAAAAAAAATCACAAATCCTGCATACAAAACCCCTGCAGCTGATGTCAGTGGGAAATGTACTCTGAAGTGCTTAAAGTGCATCTGCCCTTCAGAATGCATGGTGAAGAAGGAATGAACATTGAAAACAGACACCCAATGTTAATGTCTGCATGCAACATAAAGATTCATAGTATTATTATCTCACAAATATGTTCTGTGAAAGAAGTATTCATATTACTGCCTTAGAAAAGGCAGGGAAGACATTAATTTTACTGTGTTCAGAGTAGCACTGTAAAGGAGTAATGTAAGTAAGTCATGCTTCAGAGGTTAAGTAATTAAATTAAAGCAAAATATAAAATACCTGCTGCACTGGAGCTTAGAGTTTTGAGATTGTCATGATAATCTCTAGGATAAGCCCCAACAGTCCCTGAAGTCACTCAATACCTTGGCCCATGCAACTTTGGCATTTTACCCTACAAAGCCAATCTGCATTTGCAAGCTTGTCCCTAAGCAATTTCTGTAAACCCAGTTAAAGATATGAATGGAAAAAACATAGGTAAGTATGAATCCTGAGCCTAGCAATCCCTTCTCTTACCTCAAGAGAATCTTCCTACTGTCCATGGATCTGAAAAACGAACACTTGAAGGAGTCATTCTGTAATGTTTACACTGCAATCTTACATGAAAAATACTTCTACTACACACCAGTTCTTAATATAATTGCAGTGATTTCTTCAGAAATTAAATAAGATGGAGTCATTGCCTGTGACTGTTACTAAACTTCTATTAGAACACATATAAGCTGTTTCCAGCATTTATAAACATTACAGACTTGTCAGGAGATTTAGAAACTGAAGAAAAAAATCAGCCAATTTGGAAAAAAGATCCTAATTCTCTCCTTGTCTTTTGGACAATATAGACCCCCGCAAATTTCTGATTGCCACAAAAAGGTGAATTCTGTATTAACTCCAGAATTTTGTTCTGTATGTGTCTGTTCAGTATTTGGAGATCTAAGGAGAGAGCTGCTCATATACATTTTGAACTTTATATTTGGGATCCAAAGAACCAAAGAAAAATGACACAACATGCCACTCCTTCCTTCCAGAATAAACTTCAGGAAAACCAAATCTTAAAATTCTTCTGTCTAAAAAGAAAAATCTCAGCAGTATCAGGCAACCTCCACTCAGTCTTGAGGTCAGGCATTGAAGCGCGTCAGTTCTAACCATTCAGAATTGTAGATCATCCACACATGTCCCTGCATTTCCATGTTTAGATGTCTCTGGAAACTGTTGGAGTCTGCAGGTATAGGGGGGATCCATTGGCAGCTCCCCCAGGGTCTCTCTCAGAGGCTTGCTTCAGGTGCAGTTTATACAGTTGAGTGCTATAAAGGGTGGAGGGTCTATTCACACTTGTTCATAAGACACTGGTTAACAGCTACCAGGGTGTCCAGACTGATGAAAAATTAGTTGCTGGGTTAATGTAGCATGTTGACTGATGTTTACTTGCTTATGCTACCAGGCTGAAGGTCTACTACTGTTCATATATTCTTAAGGGAATATAATAAACAAACATAACATAACAATGATATGAGATTTATGGTAATATAATAATGCTGGAGCATTAAAAATGTGTAGTGGCACCCCAGATACTGCTTGGCAATCCTGTAGACTGTAGCTGACTCAAGCTGACCTATAATTATTTAGTCTAATAAAGCATTGGTCTGCCTATTGTAGCATGTTCTGGGATAGATGAGTCTGCAGCTTTCCCACCATCAGAGTGGCACCAGACATTGCTCTGACTTCCTGCAGAGTCTGAGTTCCTACAGAACTGAGTCCAAAGCAATGTGGTAGGAAGTGGTGGAAGATGTTGATTCTTTCAGGGCACTGACATGGTGATCCAAGATGTCTGATCTGCCTGTCCACATATTAGCCAGGGAAAGCACCCCAATCTCCCCAATGCTCCTGACCACAAAATCAAATTTGACTCATATAGTAATGTCAGAACAACACCTATGGTTCATTTAGGCTGCAGTGATCAAGAGCAAGGCTGCCAGTAGGTACCCTCAAATAGCTCTGTTCATCATTCGCATGCCTTATTATCCCTATGTTTTGCTGTCTTTGTACCTCACTGTCTCTGACCCAGTCTTCTCTCAAATAAGCAACCTGAACATAACTACTTTCACCCAGTTGTTCTGAATTTTGCTCTATCTATATCAAAATTTGGTACATCTCTTACTTTTATCTAGATAAAAGTAGTAGTTTTGCTAACAATATGAATCCATATATGTACCTAAATAGCTAAATAATTTTTTTCCTCTCTTCCTCCCTCCCCCAAGTTGTTATTTTTCCCCTATGGGAAATGAATGTCAGGCCATCAAAACTGTATCATCTGGCAACAGCATGTTGGCTGCCTGCCCAGGTGAAAGCTGTGTACCACATGCGTGGAGTATCAACACTATGGCTTAATAAGTATAAGTACTTATTTTTTGTCTTTGAAAAATCCCTTCTTCCATACTTGAACCTTTCTATAGATGACTCCACATATAGTATAGGTAGAATAGAACATTGTTGAACAAAGAACCAGAATTACAAGAAAATGTTTGAAGTGCAAACCAGCATTGATGAATAAACTCAGACCTCTGATTTTCCTGTGAGAGAAAGGCTATCTTAATAAAATTCATTTGGCAGGATCCCCCACATTGTACTAGTGCATAGCTGTAACCATAAGACTGCTGAAGAGAGGATCTTAAATATTAATGTAAATCAGATATTATATTTAAGCATTCTTTTGATTTCATATCAAACATTCTTAGAAAATATTGAGTATTTTTGCATCAAAAAGGTATTTTAAGTCACTCAAATCAATAAAAGTTTTTTTCTGAGACAACAGAGCTTGCAAAATAAATAATTATTCTGCATGGTTGTTTTTTCAGAATCTGCTTTTGTAATGGCTTTTAATTCTCCCACCCAAGGCAGGTGTCAAAGCACTTCTTCAACAAGTGGTACCCCAAGTGCTCTAAAGTACATAGGCAACAGTGAAAATGCTGCAAATTAAGGAAAAGATTAATTTAAAAAAAGAAAGAACATGTACTTAAATGTTTAAAGATTCCTAATGAATTTGGTTATGACTGTTGACTTTCAAATTCATTTTGTTATTTGGAAGTATCTTTTGTTAACCAAGCTTAAAAAACATCATACAGCATGAAATCATGACGTATTTTACAATGACACCAGTATCCATTTATGACTCGATGTAACATCTGTATATTGTTGCTAAGAAGTAAGACTAAGAGCAGTCTCCTCAAATGGAAAGACAATTTTTGACCAGACAAGAATTACAATTACTGTGTATGCTGCTTCCCTGTAGACAATGGTGAAGAAACAGAGAGATGTTCTGCTCAGTATGTGTCTTTCTCATGTTGTCTATCTTTATAACGATTAAAAAAAAAAATACAAAGAAGAGGCCCTGACCATTCTGCCTATCATCTTAAAATCTGATTTTACACAATGAGTCATTGTGTTTTCTCTAGGTTATGTTTATAGGGCTTCTTCTTCTTTGTTAGTTCCCTTAATCTAATCTAAGTAATCTAGACAGAAAAATACATTGCTTCCTGTCATGTGAAGGAAAAAAAAAGAAAAAAAAAAAAAGAAAACACTAAAAACTGAATGCATTGAACTGTTACAGGTCACAGAAGAAAACAAGTGGGTCAAGCTGCCTGGAGAATTCAGGCTATACTATGCCTGACTAAAGCAAAACTGTTAGTTATCTCTTTCTGAGCCTAGTCTCTGAAAAAAATTTTACATGTATCGAGATAGATAGGATCTGTCAGGTTTTAGAGTTACATGGGGGAGAAGTAATTCTGGCAGGTGCAATCTGGCACTTCCTATTCAAAACTAAAGATAAACAGAAAATACTCTTTCATCTTTTGGGTTTCTGAAGTAAATTTGTTGCAGAAAAACATTTCTTATGTCCACATCTCAAATATAAACCTTTAGTTACCCTTAGAGAAATTTTCCTTTTAATTTTCTTCAAAAACTGAAGTACAAATACTGTCATTTTGTCTAACAAATGTAATAAATCAAGGTGTCCTACAATTAAAAGTTTGACATTATAGTGTGACCTTGGTAGCCACACTCTGTGATGACAGCTCTTGCACTTCACACCCTCTCTGAGTTATATATCAAGCTGCCTGATTGAAAACGACGTGGGGGTTTTGATCAACAGCTGGCTGAACGTGACTGTAAGAGATGACTTGCAAATTCTGTGAAACAAACGGTGAGAGACAAAAGATGGGGTGGGGGGGATGCCCTCTGAGCCTCACTGAGGAATGTCTCAAGCACTCCAAGGATGTTGAGATATGGTTGCAGTCCTGGACAACATAGACCTTGTGCTCAAAGAACTGACAAAATTAACACCTGCTTGTCTCTTGTGAGGCCTATGAGAGAAAACTCCTCTGGACAGCACAAGATGTGTCTGTGTGTGGGGGGAAGTCTTGTGAAGACAGGGCTTTCTGCTCAACTTGTAAAGCTTGTTAGTTTCTCTGTTTTCGGGGCCATCGTGTCCAATGAATGACCTTTGCCTCATTATCCACAAAATGCATATTAAACCTCCCACCCTGCATATGCTAATGAAGATTATCGAGATCATGCTAAACATACATGACTATAGGACTCATCTCTCCACCCAAATCATGCTACACGTCACCTTAGGGGGAGAGAAACCTGAGCACCGTAACAACGGGGTGGGTCGTACTGATACTGTGAACATAAAAGGGGAAAGTAAGTGCTCCTAAAGAAGGTGAGAAGACTTTTTTCCCTGGAGATCCACAGAGGAGCGTTTCTACAGACTGGAGACCCCCCTTGGCTGGAGACCAACGCTGGAACCAGGACCGGTGATCTCTTTATCTCTCTCTCTCTTTCTCTATCCCTGTGTTTCTTTTTTTCTCTTTTTCTTTTAAAGTTAAGTATGTAACACAAGGCATACCTTACCACTCACCATAATTCATGGTATAATTTGTTGTATATCTGCTGCTAAGTAATGCAAGGCATACCTTACCACTTGCCATACTTTGTTTTACTGTTTGCTGTAATTTGTTGTATACCTAAACAATTATTGTGAACCTAGTTAAGACACATATTAATCACTGTGGGAATCTAATAAATGTTTCTGTATGGACCTTGAGAGTTCTCTCACCTTAGTCCACACCGTTGAGGATTTGTGAATCTGAGTCACGTCCCCTCCTCTCTCGTGCATCTCGTGCGTCTCGTGCACTCTTTCAGTTCAAAACAGTTATCCTTTGTCCTGTTGCTACATACCCTAGTAAAAAGTTTCCATCTTTCTTGTAGATGCGTTTTAAGTGTGGAAAGGCTGCAATAAGATCTCCCCAGAGCCTTCTCTTCTCTAGGCTGAATGACGCCAACTCCCTCAGCCTTTCTCCATGGGACAAATGTTCCAGTGCTCTGACCACTTCTGTGGCCCTCCTCTAGAACCACACTAACAGGTCTGTGTCTTTCTTGTACTGGGAACCCCAGAAGAGGATGCAGTACTGCTGGTGAGGTCTTAGGAGAGCAGAGTAGAGGGGGAGAATCACCTCCCTTGACCTGTTGACCCTGCTTCCTTTAATGCAGTCCAGGATAGGGTGGGCTTTCTGGGCTGCAAACACACGTTGCTGGTTCATGTCCAATTTTTAATCCACCAGTACCCGCAAGTCCTCTGCAAGATTGATCTCAATTCATTCATCTCCCCATCTGTACTGATATTGGGGATTGCTGTGACCCAGGTACAGAAACTTCCACTTGGCCTTGTAGAGCTTCATGAGGTACACAACAGTGCATTGCTCAAGCCTGTGAAGGTCCCTCTGGGTGGCATGCTTTCCCTCAAATGAATCAACTGCACCACTTAGGTTGGTGTCATTCTCAAAATTACTGAGGCTGCACTCAATCCTACATTCCTTTCTTAAATAAATTTCTTCAGGTATGAAGATATGAATTAATAAGAACAAAGCGTTTTCAAAAATGCAGTTACTCACAACTGAGTAGATTCTCTGCCTTAATGCCACTTATCTTTTCAGTCAAGGAGGAGAAAATGTGAATCTTAATCAGTAATTACTCAAGCTAGTGGTACTTGCTTGTTAAATAACGAAGTCCTGGAGTGTACTAAAAGAACAGTTTTCCCTTTTCTTTTGTCAAGCTTAGCCTTGAACTTAATTGTAGATTATAATTTCCCATCCTTTGAAATAGCTAAATTGTTCCTGCAAATTCCTTTGTATTTCTCTCCATTTTGCAAAAATGCATTCTTGAAAAACTCATTATTGCTGATGCCACAATGTCGTGGTTTAGGCCAAATCCCACTGGGGACGTGGGGTACCCCAGATGGGACTGACAGATGCTCCCCTCTACCCCTCTTCAAAGAGAGAGGCAGAGGAGGAAAAGGAGACTTATGAGTTTAGAAGGAACTAAACTACTTTAATAAAATATTAATAATAAAATAAAAAGAAAATAATGAAATATATACAAAACCTTATCAAGCTCCCAGGGTGACAATCACGACACCGGCTGGCACTGGGGCAGTCCCAGGCTGGACTCAGTGACAGACGGGAACTGGATTCTGGATCTGCATGCAGGATCGGGACCAAAGGCAGACGAACAGAGTCCTCCTCAGATGTTGGTCATTGAAGGAAGAGAGAGAGAGAGCCAGAGCCAGTGCTCTCAGCTTCCCAGCTTCCTTTTTCCTGCTGACCCTTTGATCCCTCAGAGGGCTTTTATACTGAGCATGATGCGGATGGGATGGAATACCCTGTTGGTCAGTTTTGGGTCACCTGTTCTGTCTGCTCCTCCCTGCAGGTGGGACCTCACTGCGCTTTTCTGCTTCTGACCCTCCAACGTGGCAAACAACAAAGTTGGTTGGCCTTGGCTGTTATAGCGATAAGTATAAGCAAGAGCCTCTCCGCATACCACGTCTGGACATCAGCCATAAACATTGGTCTTATCACTCTGAGAGAGCGAACATTGTCTGCACAATATGCTGTTAATTTCAGCAGTTAGAAGAGGCCCAGCTAAGAAGCAAAGTTACTGAACAAAATTGGTCCTGTTTTACCTCAAACCAGGACACACAATTACAATCTTTGTTTTCATTTTGGTTTATTTCTACTTGTAAATGACTAAATACCTTACACGTGGCTTAGGGTTGATTTTTCTTTTCAATTACTGATGTTTTCTTTTTGAAGACTAAGTGCTGCATGCCACATTCAAAAAGACCTTTCTTGCTGTATGTATTGATACTTTCAAATAAAGACACTGCAATGACAATGCACTGTATGCAAAAAGTGGTGATTCAGCTGAAGGTTAATGGCTAGCATTGGAGGAACACCAGTGTACAAGCTGTAATTAGGAGTGTCTGATGGCAGCTCACAATATAATAAAATCACAAAATATCTGCATGCTCATAGTAATGACAGTCTCTGTCGCTACACCATTTTTTGTGTTTTAATAGTATGTTTATCACTAAATCTTAGATTTTTATTAAATCCCAAGCTAAAGGGAAAAATAAGATTAAATTGCAATTATGTAAATTAAGGACACGGCACATGTAGCATTTTAGGTGGTAGTGGAAAGGAGATTCCACTACCACGTAAAATGGCACACATGCACTTGTGTTAACAAGTTAACAATGTTTTGCCTCGCTAGGATGGGGAATGCGAAGGATGTATACTTTTAATAGAGGTATTTGCACATTTCAGAATAGAAATACGTGGAGGTAAAACTCGACATTCCTTTGGTGACTGAGTCATTTGAGATACTGCATTTGTAGGTGAATTTCTTTTTCTCCTCCTGCTAGCAGGCTTTAATTTTTGTCCTTGTGCTTGTAAACAGTCTTCAGATGAAGGAAAGGGACTCAGGTCTCCTCCTCACAAGTAGTGTCCTAATCAATACTGTGCATCTCTGCTATCTTTCTCTGGCTTAATGATCCTTGATTTTTCTTTTGTAAATTTGCATACCTTCCTGGCTGAAATGAAGAAAGTGTGACCCCAGAGCAACCTATAATCTGGTGATTATGCCGTCCTGAGAAAGCATGACATGGTGGAAAACTGAGGGCACTTTGGGTTGACATGCCCATAATGTAGGCGGCTGCTCAATTCATGAGTTACTGGGGACAAAACTACTTGTCTCTGCTTATATTTTTAAAGTAAGGAATAAGCCTCTGCCAGGCAATAAATTAGGATGTGATGTCAGAGTCAAGATTCAAGGCAACAAGAGTTCATGAAGACAGCTCAGTATGTGGACTTACACAACTTGTTGTTCTTATCATGAACTGGAAAAAGAGCTTAAGGCCTCACTGAAGACTGGATTCCTGGGGACAGGCACAAGGGATTGCCCATTTAACAAGTATTGTGATGCCTCAGACTCACAATGTCATTTCTATACTGTGCTGGCATACTGCTAAGCTCAAATTTTTCACATTGCCTTCTTTTCCTCTTCTATTTATTTATAGTTTTAAATCACTTTCTATGAGTTGCTGGGGCTTTTTAATGAGGCTAACTCAGGTAAATTTTAGGCTACCCCCCCTTTACGAACACATTCTGTGACTCTGAGGGTACAGCTGTCCTTACTATTCAGTCCTTTTGTTTTTCACATGAAGCTTTTTTCTTTCTCCTGTACCTTCTTGTGAGGTGTCATTTCACCACTTCCCATTTCCACTCAACTTTGACCATTACTGCAGATGTAGATTCTAGATATTTTGGTATATTTAGGTTGCCGTAGATTCCCTGTCGTCTTCTTATTTTAATCCTTCATCTGTTCAATGCAATTAGTTTCACTAACCATCTTTCCTAATTTCTCAGTCTTTCTTACTGATGCGGTCAATTTGACCAATGTATCCTTTTCTTAGTACCCAGATTCTCAACATTTATCACATGTTTAAATATCATCCTTGCTTCTTGGTTTTGGAGATATGCGATGAATAAATTTCTAACTGTAACTTTTAGGTCTTACGACTGTTCATGTTTATGGAGCTGTCACTAGTTGCATCATATGTACCTATTATTGTGGCTGTACCTCATCACACCCCACTATGTTAATAACTGCTTTTATTAGATTTCTGTATATGTAAAGCCAAGACTTCAGCTGGTATAAATAGAACATATGTCTTTAACAGCATTGTACCAGGTCGCTGCAACTGCAGCAGAAGTAACAAACTTAAAGCTAGATACAAACTGAGGGCAATTGTATGGAATTCAATTTCATTGTGTTAATTTGTGCAGGGGAGTTACTGCCTGCACTGTTTTCAAGCCTTTAATTAGGTTTTTATATGGTAAACAGAAACTATAACATTAAAACAAAAAATGTAGTCAATTTTCCCAATACTATGAAGTGCATTGTTGTAAGCATTATAAATACAGGTCCATGAATGCTTCTTTTGTTGTGTGTGCATGCTTTTTCAAATTAACTGCCAACACAGCTTGGAATGCAAGAAAAGTTAAGCACAGAACTGTCCCTGAAACATATGAAACATATGAAGTGTAGATTTTACACTCATTAGCTAACCAGATGTGACAATATAGCCAGTATAGTTAAAATGTAGCTAGATGTGGCAGTGAATCAACAGCAAATCAAAGGAAAAACACTGATCTGCAAATGCCTGATCATACCAATTTTTCTGAAGAAATACAACATGTTTAAGTAACCCTCACATCTTAAGGGTTCTTTTTAAAAAAGATAAAACTCTGTGGGATTTATCATGCGGTTTACTTCAGTCCAGAAGATCTCACTGAGCATAATTTTTTGTCTCTTCTTTTTTCCTACTTACATAATTTCAGGGGGGCTGATTGCTTTAGCCCTTTTCAGAACAAAGGCTCCTGTGGTATACTTAACTCTTTCCATCACAGTCTTTAAAATAAGGTGAATTAAAAGCATTTTTCTGAAATATAAGTGAAATGTAGTAGCTGCTTCTTCTAAGCTGTCTGTAGTGATTTTCAGCCTGCTTAAACTTGAAATTCGGAAGTACAATACTATTAAAGTGATAGAATGTCATAAAAATAAAAGTTTTGAACAAATATTCTGCACATAAAATACGCAGCTCAATAGAGCTTTCATTTTACCCTATATATGACTCACTTTTGACAATAACCATCAATTTTTTTTTTTTGTCAAAGCATCATTATGTACAATGGAGTGAGATATTTTGGGGGTTTCTTGACTGAAAGCCATCTTATGAATCCAAGGAGTAATTGTTATTTGTTTCATTTTACTATATTAATGATAAGAACATCAATTTTTAAATATAGGGGCCAGCCTGTCTTGGTGAATTAATATTGAACTGCTTGTCACTGATAAGAAAGGACATTGAACAAGTTCATTGCAGCAACAAGCAAGACGTGATGTGATAAAACTGGTAACTCTGAACATATTAAAGATATCAAGGGTATGATACACTCCTGAACACTGAGTCTGCAGATAATTCTACTCATTTTCTGTAATGACTTCATGGCCTTTTGAATCTGCTATACATTATCACACCAGTCTTGATCAAAAGACGTGAGGTCAGGTATGTTTGACTTCTGCAATTACAGCATGAGATAGAAAGGTCACTTAAAAATCATGACCGCGTTATCTAGTGAAACCCTGGAAAAAAACAGGAAGAATAACACTGGTGTTATATTCAGGGTATACTTTCCCTCAGGACCCACAGATGGATTTCATCAGTTCCCATGGACTTCACAGAATCACAGAATGGTCAGGGTTGGAAGGGACCTCTGGAGATCATCTAGTCCAACCCCCCTGCCAGAGCAGGTTCACCTACAGCAGATAGGTGAACTTAGGTGCAACTTAGGTTTCTTAGTACTTAACGTATCCTACATTGTTCAAACACTTGCTAACTACAATGGCTAACAGAGCTAATATATAAAATGCAGTGGCTACACATAGCACTTTCATCTATCACATTAACAATTATTATTGGACAGTTATAGTATCATATCACATTTCTTTACTAATCAAAAATAGTTGTCACAACCAGCATAAACACTTTAATTTTAAAATGTTGTCTTTTTTCCTTTTTTAAGACAAAACAAGATTATTAGAGTTTCTCTGGTAATAGAGAAGTTTTTGTATATAAACATATATTCAAAACCAGTCAATTACAACTGCAAAGGCTGAATTTTTCCCTTTAGGCCAAATTAAAAACTCTTGATGGGGGGGCAAGGTGAAATGTAGAAAAAAACATTGCAGGAAAATTTCTACACTTGTTAGAATGGTACACTAGTATATTTAGGCTAAAACCCTTAAAAAGTTGTTTGGGGACTTTTCTGATTTGTAATTTCGTGGTTGGACTGAACAAGTACTGAGCATGTACAGATACCTGTGACATCAAGTAGACCTCAGCTCGTCTGCTGATCAAGCCTGATTCATAGACACTTAAAGAATGAAAATGAGAAGTATTCTAGAATTACTCTTGAAAGTACTGCTGCTGGTGTTCAGCTCAGAAAAATACAGTCTGGAGCATCTCTCCTGTTCTGTATTCTGCACTGCATAATGCTTATGCTCACAGGGGTGTCTTAATGGGAATAATTTTTCCTGAAACAATATCTCAGCTACTGCATCGTTACCCTTGAAGAATTATTGGTTTTATTTAAAAATAAAAACTGCTTCCTTTGATATTTTTCTGAATGTGAGCTGTTTTCACAAAAGGATTTGAAGCTTTTGAACTATACGCTGCGTCTCATATCAGAATTATCATCCTAAAGTCATAAATTCCTGCCTTAAAATATCACCACTTCAGCCTTAACATATGGGGGGCAGAGAGTAGGGGCTAAAACCCTCCTTGAAGGAGAACTGCAGTAATGTTAGTGGATGGGATTTTAAGTGCCATAGGTTTTGAAATAATCTCACCCTATCATAGAGGTCTTTAACTCAGTTGTCACTGGAGGTCAATATCTTACTGAAAGACAAAGTGATGTTTTATATTCGCTTACTAGCTATTCGTCTCAGATAGCATATATGCACATGAATTATATTAGAAAACAGAATGTGAAGGTACAGTAGAAAGCCAGTTTCAGCAACATGAAAAATCCAGGGAAAACAGCCCGTAGTAGTGATAACATTTGCAAAAAAAAAAACCCAAGTGTATGACGTGGGCTTATGTGCTTCACTGAAGTACTTTATTTTCACCAAAATCAAATTTGGTATATAAACACCAGGTATCTCAGAAAATTAAATTTGATATTAGGTTAACAGATACCAAAATTTAGTAAGTCAGCTGCATCGCAGAACGATTTTGACACACGATGAACGTTAAAAATAATATTTTGCTTTGCACACATGATTGCCTTCTGTTGCTCACCTGATAAGTTGCATTTTCTCTCTTTGGACTCTGTGACTGTATGCTTAGAATTTTCCACCCCTTCAGGATTTCATTTACTGAAGCTGCAGTAAATGCTTCTTGAGATTTTTACCACAAGCTTGATATTCTGTTCCATCATGGTTTAGATACGTGGTATGGATCAGAAATATGAAAATTATGCTGTTGTTCAATATTAATTCACAGCATACTCTCTAAAAGTGTCATAGGATCCGCTACGGTACACGGTATACTTTAAAGGTATACTAAAAAATAAACAAAACTTGGCTAATTGTGAGCTTTAACGCAAATCCATATTTGTGATGTGTCCTCTTATTCATGCACATTCTACATTGTAATTGTTTTCAAAGGAATGCTATTAACACATATGACTTACAATTTGATGAGATACTAATCGGTACTGTTCTAGAAGGCTGGGTTGCAACAACTAATACATGAGAAGAATATGTGTGTTCAGTTTTTAAATACCAACACTGGGGTGAGGAAATTGGAAAGCAAATTAAGAAAAAAGGAGATGGCATTGTGATATTCTGGCAGAATATGGGTCAGCAGTGTGCCCAAGTGGCCAAGAAGGCCAACAGTATCCTGGCTTCTGTCAGCAATAGTGTGGCCAGCAGGACTAGGATAGCGTACAGTGCCCCGTACTCGGCACTGGTGAGGCCGCACCACAAATACTGTGTTCAGTTTTGGGCCCCTCACTGCAAGAAAGACATTGAGGTGCTGGGGTGTGTCCAAAGAAGGGCAGTGAAGCTGGTGAAGGGTCTAGAGCACAAGTCTTACGAGGAGCAGCTGAGGGAACTGGGGTTGTTTAGTGTGGAGAAAAGGAGGCTGAGGGGAGACCTTATTGGTGTCTACAGCTACCTGAAAGGCAGTTGTAGCGAGGTGGGTGTCAGTCTCTTCTCCAAAGCAGCAATTGACAGGACAAGAGGCATGTCCTCAGGTTGCACCAGTGGAGGTATAGATTGGATATTAGGAAAAATTTATTCACCAAAAAGGTTGTCAAGCATTGGAAACAGGCTTTCCAGGGAAGTGGTTGAGTCACCATCCCTGGAGGTATTTAAAAGATGTGTAGGTATAGTGCTTAGGGACGTGGTTTAGTGGTGGACTTGGTAGTGTTAGGTTAGCGGTTGGACTTGATGATCTTAAAGGTCTTTTCCAATCTAAATGATTCTACTGTTCTATGATTCTATTGAATATCTAGTTAAATTGCACAAGTCTTTCTGTAATTTTCCTTCATGACTTTATTAAGGACAAAATATCTGTCCTGAGCTCTAATATGTATCTTTTTTTCTTTTCACCCCTTTTTTTCTTTTCATTGTGTATTTTAGATCTATTTCATGCAAGGAAATATAAGTAAGTTGATGGAATTAGAGTGCACAAAGGTTTTTTCACTCCTGAGATCTAAAATCAGTTCTAACTTCAAAAGATTAATTAATTAAAAGAAAAATAAACAGTAAAATAAAAGCCTTTTTATTGAGGCCAAGATCACAAAGCAATTGAGTCTCTTCTGCATGTTTTACCTACCTCCACTTTTGTTCTTATAAATTTCTCTCACTTTATTAATTTTAGGGATAGGCTTTAAGATTAGCAGTCAGTAAGAAATCATGTCTGAAAAATAGGTGCTTTCAGTAATTTATGAGTCCAGGTTATGGACCTATGTTTTTTCTAGTTTGATACAACATATTTGGTAATCCCTTGATGACGCAACACACAGTAGGTTAGGGCTTGATCATAATGTGTCCCTGAGGGAACTGATGGCTGAGAGAAAAGAGTGGAGAAAGCATAATTCTACCTACTTTCAAGAGGAAAAGGAAGTCCCTTTATTTCCATAACCTCTTTATTTCCTTAGCCCAGTAAATGCAGGTTTTTTTCCCCCTAACTAGTAGATAATAGGCTGTGCATTGACATGTGTTGATCTGACAGTGCATAGACTTGTCAGCATAATTTGATTTGCTTTCACCATTGTCCAGTGGCGAAGTAATTATTGCCTGACTTGTTTTAGCTCTGTGAATACCAGATGTGGTAGAAGTATGACAAAACTACTAAGTCACTGTGTAACAAACAGGAGACCTTTATGTTAAATGAAGCTGGGGGAGGCTAGTGTGCAATTTTCAGACTTCAGCTGATCACCAATGAGAAAGAAGCAGACAGCTCTAAGAAAGCTTAAAAATAACCCCAGGTGGATCCCAAGATGGAGGAAGAAACATGTACACTATGCTTCTCCCTGAAAAAAGCTCAGAGTATTGATGACTTCTCATAAAAACTTGGCCTCCATTTTGCTTGAGTAATAGTCAAACTCAACCTTATGCTCCCGTGGGATATTGGAAGCATGAATATAGCGCCATAAAGAAGAAAGAAATTTTAGGGTGATTTTTATAATGTTAATATTTTATTACTGTATCTTTTCTATCTTAGTTAAATAATTCTGACTATTAGATTGCAATATATTAATAGGCTTGATGAAAAAAATTTAAGTCTACCTTTATGATTTTTTTCCATAGTAAGATTTTGAGTATAAAAATGTAGGGATAGATTACAAGATCAGTCATAAAGACTCTAGCATAACTTGGTGTTCAGTTTGCCATTTCTGGGTTGCCTTTGATTAATCAATCTCACTTTCAATCTAAACAAATTATAAAGAGGTTTCAGGCAATCTGAAGATAAATATAATTAAAAAACACAGTCTCTCTGTGGGTTATCTTTAGCCATATGCAACGCTATCACTAATTATTAGATTTTCCACTGCCAAAGCAGTTTCAAATGGTGAATTTTAGTTATTGTTGCCCTATTTAAGATCAGAATAGTTTTAAGAAGCATCAGCCCTCCAGAGAAAGATGAATTTCTATGAAATGTCAGAAATAAAGGGGTTAACAGTCAGCTTGGTTTCTTACTACTTTGACAGCAAGGTGTTTTTCCAAGGGCTCATCTGTTCCAAACACCCTGCTCAGGCAGGGCACCCTAGACTCAGTTGCCCAAGACTGTGTGCAGATGGCTTTTGAATATCTCCAAGAAGGGAAACTCCACAACCTCCCTAGGCAACCTGTGCCAGTGCTTCATCAACCTCACAGTAAAAAAGTGTTTCCTGATGTTCATATGGAACCTCCTGTGTTTCAGTTTGGGCCCATTACTCCTAGTCCTGCCAGTGTGCACCACTGAAAAGAGTCTCTGTCCCTTCTCTTTGCACCCTCCCTTCAGGAATATATCTACATTGATAAGTTACCCCTGAGCCTCCTTTTCTCCAGGCTGAACAGTCCCAGCTCTCTCAGCCTTTCCTCACAGGAGACGTGCTCCAGTCGCTTTGGCATGTTTGTGGCCCTTTGTTGGTCTGTCTCAGTATGTCCATGTCTCTCTTGTACTGAGGAGCCCCACACTGGACCCAGAACTCCAGGCATGGGCTCACCAGTGCTGAGTAGAGCAGAAGGATCCCCTTCTGGCAACACTCCTCCTAAAGCACTCCAGAATACCACCAGCCTTCTTTGCTGCAAGGGCACATTGCTGGCTCACCCCCAGGTCCTTTTCTGCCAAGATGCTTTCTAACTGCCAGTGACCCCCAGCGTGTCCTGGCGCCTAGAATTTTTCTTCCCAAGGTGCAGGATTTTGGGCTGCCCCTTGTTGAACTTCATCGGGTTCCCAACAGCCCATTTCTCCATCCTGTTGAGGTCCCTCTGGATGGCAGCATGACCCTCTGCCATATCATCTAGTCCTCCCAATTCTCTGTCATTTGCAAACTTGCTGAGCATACAGCATATGTCCCATCATCTAGATCACTAGAGAAGACGTTAAACAGGACTGGACACAGTATTGACCCCCGGGGTATGCTGCTAGTTACTGGCCTCCAACTGGACTTTGTGCCACTAATCATCACCCTCTAGGCCCAGCCATTCAGTCAGTTTTCAATCCACCTCACTATCTGCTCATCCAGCCTAGACTTTAACAGTTTCTCTAGGACACTCTTATGGGCAAGAGTGTCAAAGGCCTCACTAAAGTCCAGGTAGACAATGTCCACTGCTGCCTATTCATCTACCAGACCAGTCATTGTAGAATTTTTTCAAGTTGTTCAAGCAAGACTTCACGTTCATGAATCTATGCTGACTACTCCTTATGATTTTCTTGTTCATGAATGTTTAAGTTGATTTTTTTCCCTGTTACTTCAACAGTAATATTGTAGTCTTCAGCAGGAGCAGATCCAAACAGAACTGTCTAGCTTGGTACAAACTGTTACCTTTGGATATAAGTTTATCATGAATTTTGGTGGGAGGATAAATTCTTGTGTTGCATTTATGTGGCAAGGTTTTTGTAGTGGGGAGCTAACAGGGATGGCTTCTGTGAGAAGCTGCTAGAAGATTCCCCTACGTCTGATAGAGTCATCTGGCTGCAAGATGGACCCGCAGCTGGCCAAGGCCAAGCCAATCAGCAACGGTGATAATGCCTCTGTGATAACATATTTAAAAAGGGGAAAAAAAACCCTGTGCGACAGCAACTGGGAGAGAGGAGTGAGAGAAACAGCTATGTAGAAACCAAGGCCAGTGAAGAAGGAGGGAGATGATGTGCTCCAGGTGTGGGAGCAGTAATTCACCTGCAGCCTGTGGTGAAGACCATGGTGGCACAGGCTGTCCCTCTGGAGCCTGTGGAGGTTAACAGTGGAGCAGATGTCCACCTGCAGCCCTTGGAGGACCCCATGATGGAGGAGGTGGATGCCTGAAGGAGTCTGTGACCCTGCAGAGAGCCCGTGCTGGAGCAAGATCCTGGCATGACCTGTGGCCCCGTGGAGAGAGAGGAGCCCACTCTGGTGCAGGTTTGCTGGCAGGACTTGAGACTTCATGAGGGTCCCACACCAGAGCAGTCTGTTCCTGAAAGGTTGCACCTCATGGATGGACTCACGTTGGAGAAGTTCATGGAGAACTGTCTCCCATGGGAGGGACCTCACACTAGAGCAGGGGAAGAGCATGAGAAGTCCTCCCTCTGAGGAGGAAGCAGCAGCAGAAATGATGTGCGATGAACTGACCACAACCCCCATTCCCTGTTCCCCTGTGCCACTGGAGGGGAGGAGGCAGAGAAAATTTGGGGTGAAGTTGAGCCCAGGAAGAAGGGATTGGTGGGGGGAAGGTGTTTTAAGGGTCAATTTTTATTTCTCATTACCCTGCTCTGATTGGATTGGTAATAAATTAATTTTATCCAAATCCAGTCTGTTTTGCCCATGACAGTAACTGCTGAGTGATCTCTCCCTGTCCTTAATCCTCAGTCCACAAGCCTTTAGTTATATTTTCTCTCGCCTGTCCAGTTGAGGAGGAGGAGTAATAAGGCGGTTTTGGTGGGCACCTGGCAACCAGCCAGGGTCAACCCACCACAATTCTATCCAAAAAACCTCTCAAACTTCCCCTTTGCTTAGATTCTCCACTACCTTGTGGCATAATTTTAATTTGACATATATGTAGTCATCTGGATTTGTTATCCATAGCAATAAAGGGTAGACAACTATGCAGGAAGTGAGAAGAGTGATGACTAAAGTTATTGGAAGGAAAGCAGGGTCTGCATTTTTCTACCAAAAGTCAAACTAATGTACCATCGTGAATCCTTTGAATCATGTGTTCTTAACATTTTTAGGTGAAATGACACATACTTATTTGCATAAGTGTTCTGTGAAGCTTGCATATGCCTATATTCTTTTTCATTATTCATTTAAAATTTCTATAATCAAGAGCTTCACTACCAATAAAAGGCAGGCTACAATTCAACACTATTTTGTGTGTACAAGGCATTCAATGGGGAGGCCAGGTCCTCTGTTAGCATTCAATGTACATGTTAGTGAACCCAGATCTACTAAGATTTCAAAGCATGGGTTCTTCGCTGTCTTTGTAACTGTTTAATTTTTACCTGTTTGGTGGTGTTTGCAAGTAAAATGTAAGGATTCGATATTAACACTATTTTCTATTATTCCTTTTGGTTGAATAATTGAGTCAAAAGTACTCATTTTCAATATTTCATTATTCAGGCTCTCTATGAATCATTCTAATGGAGCTGGTCAGCAAATTCAGGCACTGTAACTTTTTTTTCTTAAATGAATGAATTCAACTATATACTAATTTGTTCATCAATTCCTGTTGTTTTTTGTTCATTGGATTTTGCCCCACAGTGTAAATTAATATTAGAAATAATAAGATGTTAAGGAATATCACCTTTGTCCATCTATGTAAAAACTCAGGTGACAGAAGATGCTTGTAGATGTAATCTTAACAGAAGGCAGAAATGTCATGATGTTCAGCCCCCTTCTGAATAAAATGTTATTCAGTCTTTGCTAATAAACTGTTTGTCTAACTTAAAGAGAACCTAGAAAATATTTTAAAGAAAATAATGTAATATAATCTTTCTTATGCAATCAACTTTATTTATATCTTACATTGTATCTATATATTAGCAGATTGTGGAGCAGTTTTCCCAGAAACATGTACAGGAGTGGTTCAGAAACTACGCTGAGGACAGTGTTTGTGTGCCCAGCAATAGTGGTGATGCACTATAGCGAACAACCCCCAGGACCCAGTGGAGCAACCACCCCTGGCATAGCAGAGGCCTCATTTTAGACTGAGCTTCTGAGGGAAGCTACAGCTTTTCAGGTCTGGGGCTGCAGGGATTGAGTGTCTGGGGTCTCTTGGGAATGTTGGCGCAGGACAAGATGGCCTCTGCTTGCAGGAGGTGGCTGCTGGCAGAGGCTCCCTGTTGCCAAGGGAAGGAGCTGTGGGAGGAGGTCAACACACTATGCAGCATCAGATGTGATGAAAAAGAGATTGGAACTTCTCCAAGACCCTTCAGTTTCAGTTGTCCAATTGTACCAGAATAGGGGCAAGCACAGTTTGTGCTAATCAGGATGGGAAACTGACTGCCACGACGATGGAGGCTTGAAGTCTGACTTCCGACAAAATAAGACGGTTTCTGCTTTACTTGCAGAGCACATTCAGTGCACCTGTAGCAGATGAGGGGCTGACAGCTCTTTCAAATGAAGCATCTGTGCGCAGAGCCTGAACCACACAGGAGTACAAGGAGGAGCCAGTGAGTGATAGCAATGGGCAAATCCTTGATGGTGGGGGACAGAGGTCCACATTTGCCAATCTGACCTGTTAGAATCCTGCTGTCTAGGGAGATTTGATGCTTGTTAAGAGCTTAGGTCCAAGACCTTGTGGAGAAGCAGCTAAGCCTTGTCCGGCCTTTTGACTGTTACCCTCGCTGCTCCTCTGCATGGGCACCAATGAAAATGACAAAGGAGATCTGGAAACTATCAAGTGGTTCTGTGGGCAGTGTTCAAGGCCCAGGTGGTGTATTCCTTCATTGTGCTGGTGAAGGGGTAGGGCTTGAGGAGGACTGGACGGATCCTGCAGGTAAACGATTGTTTGCACAGATAGTGTTGGTTTCTATAACCACTGAATTCTCTCATGAGAATTGCTAGGAAGACTTGGGATCCACATGACCAAGTGTGGTGAAAGCATCTCTGCCAAAAGGTTGGACAAGCTGGTAAGCAGACCTTTAAACTAGGAAGGATGCAGGAGGTACATGGTGACCCACAATCGAATGAGATTTTGGCCACCTGGGTTGGCAAGCAAAGCGTGTGTCACGATGCAAGCAAGAGGGACCTTGTAAGCAACAAAACAGTACTAAAAAGACCACATTGAGTGTATGCACATAAGCAAGAAAGTGCTTATGACAGCATTATGAGGCAATAAGAATGGGTGGACATTTCTTTGAAGTGCTATACACTAATTCATGCAGCATTGCAAACAAACAGGAGGCATTTGAGGAGGTTTGCAGTTACAGGCCTATGATCCCTTTGGGGATCACAAAGGCCCACCACAGAGTGGTGGGATAGCTCACACAGCTGGTGTGCTATGACTGATGGATACGGGCTTTCTAGAAGGACAAGCTGGGAAGACAATGGCAGGGGAAGGTTGCCCTTTATGTTAGAGCGCAGTGGAAACACATGGAGCTCTGCTTTGGGATTAATGCTGAGACACTGCTGAGAGCTTATGGGTCAGGATTAAGAGTGCAGACCTACCTCAGCAATGCTGTGGTGGATGTCTGCTACAAACTACCTGATCAGAAAGAAGTGTATGAGGTCATCTGCAGACATGTGGAAGAAGACTCATGTTCGTAAGCCCTGGTCTTCACAGAGGATTTCAAACACCCTGATATCTGCTGAAGGGACAATGTATTAGAGCACAAGCAATCCAGGACATTTATTAATGATAAATTCCTGACACAGATAATTAAGGATCCGATGAGGGGAGACACTCATACTTACAGAAAATGAAGAACTGGTCAGGGATGTGAAGTTCATCCAAAGGGAAACCCTGGCTTCAGTGATTATGAATATCCTAAGAAGAGTGAAAAGAAAAAAAAAGCAGGATCACACCACTGGAATTCAGGGAGCAGACTGTGGCCTGCTAAGGTATCTGCTTGGAGGAATCATATAAGCCATGTTCGTCCAGAGAAGAGGGGCCCAAATGAGCTGGTTGATTTTCAAAAATGAGCACCTCCAAGCTCAAGAGTGGTCTATCCTGATGAATAGGAAATCAAGCAAAGGTGGCAGGAGGCGTGCATGGATAAACAAGGAACTTCTGACAAAAGTCAAACATAAAAAGGCAACATACAAGAAGTGGAAGCAGTGTAGGTAACCAGGAGACTCTGGCCGAGCACACACCTTTCTTGGGGTTAAGAAAGGCAAAGCTCACTTGCAGTTGAATGTGATGAATGACGTGAAGGGCAACAAGGAAGGCTTCCACAAGTATGTCAGCAGCAAAAGAAAGACAAGGGAAAAACTGGACCCACTGCTGAATGGGGCAGGGGACCTGGTGACAAATAATATGAAAAAGACCCAAAGTATTTAATGCCTTTTTTGGTTCAGTCTTTACAGGTCTGAGCAGCTTTCAGGAATCCCTGACCTGTAAGACCAGAGGGAAAGCACGGAGCCAGAAAGACTCAGGCTCAGTGGAGAAAGATCAGGTTGGTGAGCATTTAAACAAATCTGACAAGTCCATAGGGTCCGATGAGATGTACCCACAAGTGCTGACTGTGCTGGCCAATGTCATTGTGAGGTCACTGTCAAGAATCTTATGGTGATGAGGGATTCCTGAGGACCGAAAGAAAGAAAATGTCACTCTTATCTTCAAGAAGGATCCTGAGATCTACAAGCCTGTCAGCCTTTTCTCAATGCCTGGGAAGATGATGGAGCAAATCCTCCTGCAAACTGTTTCCAAACATATTAAAGACAAGAACCTGATTTGGAATAGTTAACATGGATTTAGGAAGCCGAAGTCACGTCTGAACAACCTGATGTCCTTCTACAACAAAAATTCTGACTCAGTGAACAAGGGGAGAGCAAGATTTTTTTGCTGGTTTGGGTTTTTTTTTGTTGTGCTGTTTTTAACATTAGTAAGGCTTTTGATGCTGTTCCTGTAATACTCTCATAGATGAACTATTAATTACAGGCTAGATAAGCAGACAGTGAGATGGTCTCAAAGAGTTGTGATCAGTACCAAAAAATCCAGACAGGGGGCAGTCAACAGCAGTATACCCCAGGAGGTGTGTCCAATACTGCATAGCATCTTCATTAATGACCTGAATGACTGGGCAGAGCTCACCCCCAGTGTGTGTGCAGATGATCCAAAACTCAGAGGAATGGTGCATGCACCAAACGGTTGTGCTGCAAGTCTAAGAGACTTCAACAAGGCAGAGAAATGGACAGACATGATTTCATGAAGTTCAGCAGGGGGGAAACACAAAGTCCTGTACCAGGGGAAGAATAATCCCATGCACCAGTACACACCAAGGTCTGACCAGGACCTGGAAAGCAGCTTGGCAGAGAAATACAGCAAGTTGAACATGAGCTATCAGTGTGCCCATGTGTCAAATAAGGCCAACAGCATTTTGGGCTGCATGAGGAAGAACATTTCTTCCTCTGTATTTCTCACTGGCGAGAGCACATCTGGAGTGCTGTGTCCAAGTCTGTACTCATCCGTACAAGAGCAATATGCAGCTACTGGAGAGAGTCCAGTGAAGGGCCAAAAAGATGATTAAGGGACTGAAGCATCTTCCATATGCAGAAAGGCTGACAGAGCTGGCATTGCTCATCCTAGGTAAAAGAAAGCTCAGAGGGGTTTTATGAATGTGTTTAAATACTGATGGGGGTGGAACAGGACAAGAGGCAATGGGCACAAACTGAAGTACAGCACATTCTGTTTAAACATAAGAAAAACTTGTTTTACTGTGAAAAGTATCTGAACCCTAGAACAAGTGTCCCAGAGATCGTGTTGTGGATTCTCCATTTTCAGAGATATTCAAAACCTCACTGGATACAGTCCTGAGCAACCTGATCAAGTTGTCTGTGCTTTGAGCAGCAGATGAACTGGACAACTACGTAGGCCTGTTTCTTTCTGTTATAAGGATTTATGAATAACATAGACCTGACATGAATTCCCATCAAAAGACATTTAAATTATTTGATGAATTTTTAACAATCTGATCATGTTCAGTTAGAATAAAATATATCAGGTAGATGTGATAAGCTTAGTATTGTTTGTTCACCAAACCCCCAGGCTATGCACATTGTTACATGGTTCTACAAAGGCAACTGCTTAGTAGAATATGCAAGATAGCCAACATCCTGTTGAGCAAGCAAGGCTAAACAACAAGGTCGTCAGGTTTTGGAGGAGGGGAGGGGGGCTTATGAAGACGAGGAGTACGTGATGTAAGGAAGACATGGAGCCTTCATCCCTGCGACCACCAGGAGGCACAGGAAGGCAAACGCAGAGTACACCACTAAGACACCTCCTATGCAGAAAGAAGAGTATAAAACCAGAGACTTTTGGGAACCAGGTGCACGCCGTTGGCGGAGTAGTGAGACTCCCGGGCCACCCAGCACTGTTTTGCTTGTTGCTGCTTGCTAAATAAATCAATTTTAATTGGCTGCCCCGTCTCCTTGCATCAATTTGTGACACTAACTTATAACAATTTTGGTGCCGTGACCCGGATAGAGGCAATCTGGTGAGAAAGCCCCATACGGGGAGGCGCCCCGCTGAAATTCAGCGGCCCTGGCTGGATGCTATCGCACCACATCCTCTACCGACGAACCCTAAATTCGGCAAAAAGCAAAAGAAAGCTGTCAAACCCTGTAATCTTTGTGCACGAAGCTCCGAACGAAGACGCAGGAACGCGTAAGTATAGGCCGGTTATCCGTTCGGTTTGGGTTGGGTATCCTGGAGTGCAGTGTTGTGAGACGCCCATCGAGCTTTAGCAGCTCGAAGGACGAAGCGAGGGCTGTATCAAAAGAAGTGTGGCCAGCAGGTCAAGGGAGTTGATTCTACCCCTCTACTTGGCTCTCATGACACGCCACCTGGTGTACTGCATCCAGCTTCGGAGTCCTTAGCACAAGAAGGATGTAGACCTATTGGAGCAGTGTAGAGAACGGACATTAAATGCAGTTTGTCTCGACATTGTCGTTGTACCACCATGTCCCAGCACCAATACCGCCTCCACATTTTGAAGAAAAACATCGCAGTGTGCCTGCACAGGGGCCAGGGCACGAAACACGAACTGCACGTCTGCGCATGATCATATAAAAAGAAGCCTGTGCGCTGCAGGGGGTCTCTCTTTGCTCTCTTTGCCTCTTTGCCTCTTTGTCTCGCTCCCTCCTTCCTCACTTTCTTGAGGACCTGTTCTGAAACCTGCCTCAACAAAGCCTGCGTTGCTTGGGCGGGGCCGACAGAACATCAGAACATTGCTGAACTTGGAGTGTCGGTAGCCGGATCTCCTCCCCGATTCAGTCTCCCTCTCTCCCTCTCTCTTTTCTTTCCCCCCCCCCCGGTCCTACTTTTCCCCTTCCCTCACTCCTACCTTTTGTGGATTAAAAAATAAAGTTGAAGGTTGTATGACATTTGACAGATTTTAGTGTCTTAATCTCATCTCTTGGGATTGTAACGGAACCTCCCTGATATCGGATCCGGACAAGCATGTCCACAGGAGGGCCACAAAGATGATCGTAGGGCTGGAACACCTCTTCCATGAAGACAGGCTGAAAGAGTTGGGGAAGAGAATACTCCAGGGACACCTTATACCAGCCTTTCAGTATCTGAAGGGCACCTACAAGAAGTCTGGAGAGGGGCTTTTTACAAGGACATGTAGTGATAGGATGAGGTGTAATTGCTTCAAACTGGAAGACAGTAGAATTAGAATAGATATTAGGAAGAAATTTTTCACTTTGAGGGTGGTGAGGCAGTGGAACAGGTTGCCCATGGAAGTTGTGGAGGCCTCATCCCTCAAAGTGTTCAAGGCCAGGTTGGATGGGGCTTTGAGCAACCTGGTCCAGTCGGAGGTGTCCCTGCCCATGGCAGGGGGGTTGGAACTAAATGTTCTTCAAGGTCCCTTCCAACTCTAACCATTCTATGATTCTACGATTCCATAAATATTTTAATTCATGTCTGTAGCTTGAGGAAGGGATCATTCTCAAAAATATCATGGCATCTTCCAGAATAGGAGCAGAAAGGAATAGAAAATATAGATTATTTATCCAGGATAACTGCACAAAAGCAATCTATTACAAAAACATATGGTATTACTAGTATCAACCACATTAAAAAGAACTTTTTATTGTGACCAAGTTTCCAGTTCTTTTCCAGTATTGAGGTTTTTACAGTTTTGCTTTCAATGTTTCTGTACTGGTTTATTGTGTTACTGAAGCAATCTGTGAAACAGCATGTCAGGAGTTTAGCATAGTATCAACTCGCATGAAATAGTAACCAGTTTGAGTTTCACACTTTATAAATTTTGGAAATTTGAACTGCTAAACATGTTACATCTGTTTTCAAACTGAATTAATGGGGTTATACTGTCACAAATCTTATCTTTCTCAGCAGCAGAATTTTATTTTTTAATTGCATTATTATGCAATTGGGTTTTTCAGCTTGTTTGTTTTTACTTTAAGAAGTTAGATTATCATTAGGGTTATTTTTTTAACTTTATATATATATATATGAGAAGTTCAGTCATCTAGTCTCCAGCTTGGTTAATTTCTTCATTTTCATTGTTAATTAATCATACTAGAGAATATTATCCCCAGTTAGCAGTTTATGAATGTGGTGGTGCAGAGTGCCCCGCCTCCCCCCAGCCCCCGGGCCATGCTGTGATGTCTGGACGAGACAACATTGTGTTCTTTTCTTAGCTACAAGCACAGTGGACCGAGACAGTCTGGAACTTTCTTGGTTGCAGGTGCAGTGAATCTGGCCAATTACGTACTTTCTAGTTACAAGAAATGATGAGTCAGGATGATTAGGCACCCCCTAACTATGCCTGAAATTCCAGTTGCACTGGTAAATGTACCTGAAACTCCTGCTGCCTGGATCATGGCCTGCTCTGGAGGGTACCAGAATTACCTGACAAGAATTGTGGCAAAGATGGAAAAACAATGACCAAAGTCAATCACCTCATGATCCTATAAATAGTGATCCTAAGCGAGACCTTTTGAGGTATCTTGGATTGCAGCAGACTGTGAACCAGTATCTGCCCCTGAGCTGGGACACCTCTCTGGGTAAATATCACAAGGCTATTAAAGTATAGATTTCACAAGGATATTAAAATACAGATTTCATGAGGATAGTGAAGTGTCACGAGAATTTTACACATAGATGTTTCAAGGATTTCAGAGGTTGTCTGCTGACAAATGGCAACAGAGGAAAAGAGTGAGTAATTCACTACTACTGGATCTCTCAAGGTTTCAAAGATCATTTGGTACCAGTAATTTACTACTTTTTGCAGAAAGAAAAACAACTTAATTATATAGGTTAGACTCTATATCTGTTTGTGTGTGTGTGCTTGTGTGTGTGCGCTTTGATTTAGGAAACTCTGTTGTAAGTCTCAATTGAACCTTGCCATTTTTCAATCTTTAAATAAGTTGCTGTGTTGATTATAGAAAATTTTGTTAAATCACTTTGATCATTGGCTGAGGATTAAGTATTGTTAAGAACCATACAACCTAATCCTGTGTTATTAAATCTTAAATTGCTGCTACCTCAAAGTTGAGCAGGATCCTAGATTAACAATTTGCGACAATGAAGCATTGCTGATAAAAATCTATTGTCTTTTCCATTTAGTAAATTCCCTTCTCTATTTATCTGCAAAACTAATTTAGAAAGTGGATGCTTGGCATAAGAAAGTAGCACACAACTTCTCCAACATCCTTATAGCACATGCACAGAAGAACGCCCCCCCAAAAAAATCTGCATAAGAAAATTTTGACCTATGGAAGTTATCAAAAAGGACTTTTAAATGTGAACATAGTGAAACAGAACTCCAAGTCAGTGTTAAGTTTCGTATCAAAATAAAAAGTAGCAAGTTGGGAAATAGCTACAAGGTAACCTGATTTGTGTGATGGAACTTTTCCTTAGTTTATGCCCAGTCTTTCATGCTGTGGTGAAACTTTTTCTCTGTTTTGCCAAACCTGGTTTCCTTCTCATCCCAGGTCTCTGCTTTAAGAAAAAGTTCTGTGTTCCTACCATTGCTCAGAAGGAATAATCAAGAGACTATTCACTCCCCTGCTACGCCGCAAAATGTTGGACAAAATGTTGGTGTCTTGCACCCTCAGGAATATAATGTGACCTCAAATCTGTATCTAAAGTTCCATGCAAACTGAAAAAGTGCTTCTGGAGCACTACAAGAAGGCTACATTTGTTTAAAATGTTCAATTTTTGTGATATGTAATTATTTTGACAACTTAAGCACTATTCTGAGGTTGACGAAAGCTTTATTTGTTGCTAACTGGTTAGGCAAAAGTGCAGATTCTGGAGTCAATAACATTCTGCTTCTACATCAGGACAATTGCATACAAGGTAACCTCATTTCAAATGCATGTGGAAGTCCCTATACAATGTATTCAGGTGGTCCTGTGATGTTTATACAATCTGTTTGGTAAGACCAGTGCCGGTTTGCCTCCCAAAGGACTGAGCTGAGTCAAAACATGTAACTGATAATACACTTTTATCAGACGTGTTGCTGTTAAGATGGCAAATGTATGATCAGTGTTAGGCTGAGTCTTCAATGTTGTTTTGCTACTTTGTATATGTAGAAATAAGGTTCATATTAGTTAATGAAATGTGCAGAAATCTTAAGCTCACATCTCCAGCTGTCTTTGACTAGTAGGTTGTCCAAAGGAGACATTGATGTTTGATGAAACAAAGTAGCTTGAAAAGAAAACTTCAGGTTAATTGTCATTTTCTTTATCATAGTTGTTCCTTCTTGGGTAAGCAATGGATACAACATTCGATCAACATTAATATTTCCAGTACTAATATTTACAGTTTGAACTCCAAACTGTAGAAATTATGAGGGACAAAATCCCATATGTTTGGAAGAATTCTAACCAGTCCACAGCTCTTTGGCCTGGATATCTTGCTGAGTCTGACTTCTGCTGCTCTCCTTTAAATGAAGATTTAATTCTCAGTGAATAAGCCTTGTCTTGCTAAAGTCTAGTGCTAAAAACAGTGACTGCAAATGGTACTACTCAAAAGTTTTATATATTGGAAGACAGACAGGAACAGAGTCTTAGGGTCAAAGGAAGATTCTTCTGTTCCTGGAAGAGTTTCTCATACTAGCAAATAAAACTCTGTCCATCAAGATCTCAGAGCTGCATCTGTTTCTGACCTATCACCAAAGAATTACTTCACCTTTTAAAGCAACTACTTATCATAACAGCTGGAAGTATCATTAAAATTTATGTTTTGGCATAAAAGAGCACTGCGAGGAAGACAGAACAACTATCTAAAGAGTGAGCATGAAAGAAGACAAAGATATATAGCACTGGTCCTCCCAGTTTCCTCCCTATTTCTATGTACCATGCAGGTGAAAGTGGAAATCCTCTGAGTGGTGCTGTTGTTGGGAAGTTCTGAATTTAAGTATGTTTAAATCATTTCTGTATAATCTAACAAAAGCCCCCTCACACCAGCCCTGAATTTTCTTGCACTGCCTTTTTCAAGGCTTTAAATTTTAGTGCAGGAACACATGATTGTGTATAATAATTTACCTCTGAGACCTCCCAGAACTGTAAAGTGTGTTCAGGTCGATGGAACAAAGAGTAAAATTTGCTTCAAACAAGCTGAACTTATTTTCCCACATTCATTGTGTTCATGACCTATGCACACTCTCTGCTGAATGGCTGAAAGAACTATAATAACTAGAAAAAAAAAAAAAAGTGTTAGCATACATTTCCAGTATGAAAAATATACTACAAGCTATATAAATGGTCTTACTGATGCACATTCTATGTATCACAATATTCATCCAAAAGGAATTGAATGATCTGTCATTCTTCAAACTTAATTAAACATAGAATCATAGAATTGTTAAGGTTGGAAGGGACCTTTAAGATCATCAAGATCAAGACAAAACCACTTCTAAACCATATCCCCAAGTACCATGTCTACCCTTTTTTAAAACACCTCCAGGGATGGCGAATCCACCATCTCCCTGGGCAGCCTATTCCAATGTTGGATAACCCTTTCAGTGAAAAAATTTTTCCTAATATCCAACCTAAACCTCCCCTGGCTTAACTTGAACCCATTTCCTCTCGTTCTATCACTTGCCACTAGGGAGAAGAGGTCAGTCCCCATCTCTCTACAACCTCCTTTCAGGTACTTGTAGAGAGTGATAAGGTCTCCCCTCAGCCTCCTCTTCTCCAGGCTAAGCAGCCCCAGTTTCCTCAGTTGTTCCTCATAAGACTTGTCCGCCAGACCTCTCACCAGTTTTGTTGCCCTTCTCTGGACGTGCTCCAGCACCTCAAGTATTCAAGTATTCAAGGGCAAATAAATCTACAGGAATGTAAACTGTAATATTTTCTCTAATAACTCAGTAAAACCTAAGCCTAAGGGGATGTAATAAGAATTAATTAAAGTAATTCTTTACAAATACTTTACTGAGAGGATCTTTTGAAAATTAGAGAGTTTCCAGTAATTTATTGTTAGGAAGAGAATTAAATATTTTTTCTAGGAAAGTTTGCATTAAGTTTAATAGCCTGACAATTTTACCGTTATTATATCAATTCTTTTCCCTCTGGAATCTTGTTTTTTCTCCTTAGTACTGAGCAAACTAAAAGGAAGTTCAGATTTTCTCAAATCACAAAAGACATTCTCAGCACACAAGTAAATCTTAAGTATTCACTACCAGTGTTGGAAACTCATGTTACACTCCCAAATTAAAACATTTCTGCCCTTTATTCTCTATATGCCAGAATCCCAAGTCCTAGCTACCTTTTCTTTCATCATAAAACATTTTTTGTTGTCCCCAGCCAACCAACTGCTGGACCAGCGTCTCCCTCCTGTTAGGTTTCTTGACCTAATATCATCTTTCCGTTTCTGCCTGTCTCCTTTCCTCCTTCTTCCCCAGTTACTGATATCTTTGTATTCATATCAGGTATCTTCTTTAATCACATTGTCCACATTAAAAATGAAGTAAGGCACATTGCAAAAGAGGTAATCTTTCTGTTTTCATCTGTGTTACTCAGACCATGTTCATAGCAGCTGGGTTGCAGTCACTGAGTGCAGCCTGTTCAGTCCTTGACTGAAATATATGTGTGTGTATGGAGTGTGCCGTGACCACCCATTTCTTAAATTCTAATATTTTTTTTGTGATGGCATGCAAATCACTTTTTTTTTTTTAAGGATTAAACCATGTCAAATTTGGGCAGGGCTTATACAGATGATAAGAGGCACAGAGACATCACAAGTGCTACTTCACCACAAAATTTTAACCATGTTATCCGAAGTCTGGTGAAGTTAAAATTTTTAAAAAATTAGATTAACAGAATTTTAAATAATAGAGAATATTTTATTTTTCAGTAGCCTTCATTTGGGGAAAGGAAAGCGGGGGTGGCAGGGAAGGACCCATGAAAAGATCACCCTAAGGCAGCTTCAGTCTGAAAAATTAAAATATGGTCAAGTCACAAGCAATTGAAAAAAGGGTAGAAGAATTTACGGAAACACATGAAAATAAGTCTGCTCCGGTAACACTAGTGCAAGGTCTTCATCAGTAATTCTCTTTTCCAGTTATTGAAATATTGTCAGAAACCAAACAAGGAGAAATCACCTTTCTACTACTAGCTGGAAATTCAGACAGCTGAGCAAGGCTTGCTTACCTACATATGAAATATATCTTTTGCCTAGATCTATTTTTACTGACCTGACAGTTTATAATTGGGAACTAGAAATCCTGTAATTCAGTGGACATAGTTTTTTTGTTTTACATTTATTTAAAAGAGTGTATGAAATTACGACGCCAAGTCAAGGAGATAGTCTGTTTCATCTTCATTCAGGAAAAGTGGATGTTTCATAAATTTAGGCACATAGCAGCTTGCTCACATTTATAAGACTGACGTGTTGGACACCTGCTGCTGACTTTCTGTGAGAAGCCACTCAGAGAGCAAAATGATCTATTAAAGAGAGACTTACTCACTTAATTTTTGCTGGAAGAAGAGAGTAAGACTTTGGCAAACTTCTGTAAGTCAAACTTGTAATTATTGTTCCTCAAAAGATAAATTTATTGCATTTTGAGCTAGTAAGGGGTTTTAAAATTTGATATATGATTTTTGTGCACTGACATTGGACACTATAGCAGAATACTTGTTTAAAAGATACCCTGAATATCTTGACACTGGATGTGTTAACTCAGCGCTACATATTGATTGAACAAGATCTCACTAACTGGAATTTGAAGTGCTTCATCAGAGAAACACAGTACCAACAAATCAGCTCAATAGACCCATCTGTACACTAATGATAATAAAGTAGAATTACACAATGCCATTGTGATCAAATTACTAATCTAGCCCCTAAAATCTTACTCATTTACAAGAATCAGACTTTCATTACAAGGAATAAAGCTTTTCTAGATATTTTGTACCTTAAAATATACAGGAAGTAGTCACAAAGCAGCCCTGCCAACACAGTGTAACTCTATTTAAAAAGAAGATGCTACAACGGACTTTTATGTGGTGTTAACAAACAGTGGAGAACAGTCACACGTGATGCTACTAAAATAAGACCTAAAATGTAGCCTCTTACTAAGCACTCATATTTTCATTTCCTTATTCATCAGAATATTTATTTCTTAGAGATAATATACCATCATCATGCAGGAATAATCGCAAAATAGATTGGAAAAATAGAATATGCCAAGAACATGAAGGAATACTGTCGGATGCAAAGAGATTAACAGTTTCAGCCTTCAGGCTACAGGGTTGTATGCTACTAAACAAGAAAGGTTTGAGGTCCTTATGTACCTGCTACCATCATTCGCTTCTTACCCTGACTCTTTGCAGCCAACTCATGCTTCTAAAGTCAGCTGCACCAGTTCTTCATCCTAAAAACAGTTATCCTGACTGCAGCAGCTGACCCATATAGTCACCTCTCTCCTCTTCCTCAGTGGAAAGTAAAACTTTTCTCTCATAAAACTCATCTGCAGATGATCAGGTTGTTCCATGTTAATAAAAATAATTTTACTAAGAGAAAACTGAGTTCATGCTAATTCTGTGGTGTTAGTCAAATATGAATTGGCAAGGGTCAGTTTGAAATATTGAGCGCCCTTGTGGAAGACCTGCCTCAAACTCATCTGTTTCTGAAACTTTCTACAAGGATAGAAATTCTTCTACTGTATATGTGAAATATTATAAAACCACCCAGGCCACATCATCATTCATAAATGACTGCAAATAGCCTGCTTTTATTTAAAGACCCAGATAGGTAACATTTGGAGAAAATTATTATCAAATTTTTCATCACTTCTCTGTATCCTGGTAAGCAGACTATTTCAAGCATTAGCACTGTTATCAAGCAGAATGATATAGAATTGAGATTAAAAAAAAATAAGCACTTTCATTAACTAAATCACTGCTTCTGCTTTAGCTTTGAAGTAAAAAATATATGATATTTACTTATTTCTATGAGGCATTATGTACATTATAATTCTGAAAAAAGAAATTAATTGCTAAACACAAACACTAACAAAAAAGAAGTTCCAGTGTTCCAGTGTTTTCAGCACATTCAAGTTCTTCTTAAATTGGGAGAGCAATGAAATTTGTATCAAGGTTGTGTTTGTTTTTTACAGACCTGCAGTGTTGTACATGGTTCTTAAAAAAACCCTGGTATGTTAAAGGATTGATTGTGAGCCAGGTTGACCGTGAGCCAGCAATGTGCTCTTGCAGCAAAGAAGGCTGGTGGTATTCTGGGGTGCATTAGGAGGAGTGTTGCCAGAAGGTTGAGGGAGGGGATCCTTCTGCTCTACTCAGCACTGATGAGCCCATGCCTGGAGTTCTGGGTCCAGTGTGGGGCTCCTCAGTACAAGAGAGACATGGACATACTGAGACAGACCAACAAAGGGCCACAAACATGCCAAAGCGACTGGAGCATGTCTCCTATGAGGAAAGGCTGAGAGAGCTGGGACTGTTCAGCCTGGAGAAGATACTAAGATACAATAAGTCTTTGTCATTCATTATTCATAATGATACTTATTGTATATTTCCTTCACAAGTAATGATATTATGCCATAGATAGTTGAGATCACTTTAACAAATCCATGGCTTGACAGTAGAACAAGAATGTCAATTGTTTTACAGTCACAAGATTTTCATAGCAAGAAAAGTACCTGGTTTATTTTAAAAGACATTTTTTACTGCAGTTAATGCTTATTTATGACAAATGTTCTCATGACAAGTAATACAGACCCTCCTAATGGATAGAATTCTGTTTGTTACAGAAAAAATGATTTTACTTTTACAGGTTTGCAGTTAAAGTTTATGATCTCCTGTAGGAATTGAAACAGGAACAGTTATTAAGTCTTAAAACTGAGAGAAGTGCTTCTTTCCCTTAGAGTGTAGTTCTAATCCTAACGGGTGTTTTTACCAATGCAGCAGCTGTTGTAACTTTGCCAGGTCTATACAAATTTTCAGAAACCTGTCACACGATTTTATTTTCTTGTAAGCATTTCCTTTCATTTTAAACCAATAAAGCCTGGATCCAGACCTCTTGTGTTAAGTGTTGGGTCTATATAAATTTTCTTTATCTGGTGTCCTTTTTGTTTACTGTGAATAACATATTACTATATTCTTTTTCTCCTGCGTGCTTCTTCTTTTAAAGATGTTTTGTCTGAATTGGCATGAGATGTCTTACAACACAACTCATAGTACTTTGTTTTATTTAATAATTATGGATTATTTTTAATAGAATTATTTTTTATATGGGGGTTAGAGGATGGTATAATTATTATATAAATAATGTAATAATTGTATGACTATGTATAATAATTATATGCCTTATTATAAATTATGTATCAGTGTATATTATAAACAAAGTATACTATGTAATATTATGTGTATTATATAAACAAAATAATATAAATAGGTATAATTTTTACCATTGCTGTTAAATCGCTGTTGTGTCTCAGAACTTATCTGGAATTTTCTTCCCTGATTTTAGCTTGAGCTGAATTGGCTTGAGATAATTTAACTTCTTTACCTGGGATAGCAGTTGCCTAGCAGTCAGATAACAATCAATCACCTAATTTTGTTTCAGTTTTCAGTGGATTACCCTGCCTGTAATTTTAGAATAAGATGTATTCCAGGAAGAGTGCAGACACTGGATGATACCAGACACCCCAGACTAAAACAGTAAATCAGTGGTCAGTACAGGAGTGCAATGTGGAGGGCTACGAGGATGATCAAGGGAATGGAGCATCTGTCTTATGAGGAAAGGTTGAGAAACTTGTGTCTGTCTAGCCTGGAGAAGACTAAGAGGGGATCTCAGCAATGCTTATAAATGTCTAAAGGACGGGTGTCAAAAGGATGGAGCCAGACTTGTTTCAGTGGTGCACAGCGACAGCGCAAGGGGCAAGGGGCACAAACTGGAACACAGGAAATCCTGTCTCAACATGAGGAAAAACTTTGTTACTTTGAGAGTGACAGAGCACTGGAACAGGCTGCCCAGAGAGGCTGTGGAGTCTCCTTCTCTGGGGATATTCAAAACCTGCCTGGATGCGTTCCTGTCCAACCTGCTCTAGGTGAACTTTCTTTGGCAGGGGGTTTGGGCTAGGTGATCTCTGAAGGTCCCTTCCAAGCCCTACAATTCTGAGATTCTGTGAATCTTATGAGTCAAGCGAACTGATTTTACAGAACAGAAAGTGAATAACTGAGAACTGATGAAAAGATAAAGCATGTAGCTAGACTGTGTTTAGAAAACTCAAGTGGACATGAGATCAAGAAGTAAGAAAGAATCAGCATTATTATCATGTTCCTCCCAGCAAAAAGAAGAAATAAACTTCCACCATGAACATTATATTTTTCCCAGGAAAGCCTCTAAATGCTGACAACGTCTCATAGCCCTCATTCTTCTTTTTGAAGCAATCAGCCTAAAGACCCAAGCTGACAATAGAAGTCTGACCAAAACAGCAGAGAAAAGCATATATAGTTGGAGGTTTTCTTCTTTAACCCTTTTAAATGTATCTAAACTTCAGAGCCAATGTGATACTTGTGTTAGTAGTCATCCAACTAAAATGACAGTAAGAACAATTGTTTGTTGTATTTTGGTGACACTGTTAAAACATTTATTTAGATTAATTTTTTTTTTTTTTAATTCACATAAAATGAGTGTTCCCCAGAGTAGGATTTGGGGCATAATAAAAGATGTTCGCAAGATCTGCAACATTTCTAAGACAGGTTGTTGAATTAGCAGGTATTATCTTAGTTCCTATTTTAGAAATTAAATACCTCTTACTGTTCCTTGGTGAAAAACACGCTTATACATTCTGGGTGCTAAGCTGCTAAATGAAAATTGTTATTAAAATACATGGAACCATTTATATGAGAAGCAACCTCAAATTGTCAGCCATTTCGCCAATATGTTCAGTTCCTGAAGATCTCTGCTTGTATAAAACACACCTGAGTGCTATATTTACTAAACTTTAATCACCTTTTCCCAATGTTTCATATTTGATTAATTGATTTGGTATATTACCATATTTGGTAATTAATTAAATAGATTTAAAATGCCTTAAAGTTTGGCAGATGGGGCCAATTGATGAGGTCAAGACAAAGAGTAATAGGATGATAATTATTCAGCCTTTTTGCAACAATGTCTAAATGTACAATGCTAAAATACTGTTCCACTGATATTTGGATTTCTGGTGCTCCTTCATTTTGCCTAGAGCTGCTGGTTGTTTTGCAGCCTTTTTTGTCCTTGCAGGAAAACTCCTGATTTTTGTCAATTTCTGTGAATTTCATTCCCAAATTAGGTGTCCTGGAAAACTAGTCTACCCCCTCTGATACTCTCTCATGACATCCTGTTTTGTCCAGTGTTTGAGGTAGGATATTAACCATATGGACCTTTATTCAGACTCAGTGCAGTCAGTTCTGCACTCTTGTAGTTCCTATGGATTAAACCAGCGTAGCTGACAGTTGTAGCCAAATAAATATCACTTTAGCTCTACTGGTAAAAGACCAGATCTCTGCTCTGATCTGTCAGTGCAGGGCCTCAGAATTTGTCTAAGCTTGCCTTGGCCTGGGCCGGTTATAGCTTGTAGCAACTGTCTAGTGGTAAGGTTGTTACTCATACTGTGTAAACACCGTGTGTGTTGAAGATCTGACAAATATTAGGACTCACTGTTAACAATCTAAGCTAATATAACAACATGTTCAGTCATACAAGTGCAACCTGTGCCTCTTCTGTCCCACGCTTTTTAGGACAGCCTCACTACCTTTCTACCCATCCTCATCTCAGTGTAGCAACACCAGGGAAATCCCATGCTCCCACGCACTGCCCAACTGATGCCTGAGTAAGGGTACCCACAGTGATGACAATGGGCATCTCTCTCTGAGGTAGACCAAGGTCATAGCACGTCTGCCTCCGGTACACAGGGGCTGTATGGCGCTCTTCATTTTTTTTTCTCCAGTTGGTGGTTAGACACATCAGTGGGTCTCTCTGACCAGTGGTCAGAGAGATGGATTGCCTCCCAGGTCTTCAGAGGAACTTCGGAACTTCCCCATATATTAAGGGGCAGGCTAATGTGAGAGACACTGTTGTGGGTGTTTATTACAGGCCACCTGATCAGGATGGGGAAGTTCATGAGGCCTTCTACAGACAGCTGAGAGTTACCTCAATTGCAGGCATTGGTTCTCATGGGGGACTTCAACTACCCTGATATCTGCTG
>VZSZ01011228.1:430844-456130 GCA_013398815.1 Ibidorhyncha struthersii | reverse complement strand
ACGTGCCCGCCCCGCTCGCGTTCCCGACGGCAGGAGGTACACTGCCACCCGCTCCCCCCTCCCCGGTGAAAAGTTTCTTACATTTATACATTATTTAAGACACGCCGATATATAAATTACTGTCTCTCTATATACTATGTATAGGCAGCAGGGCCAGTCCGTGACGAAGGGCACCACTGGGGGCTTCTGCTCATTTCCCTCTGTCCTCTGTGTAGTGCTGGAAGCGAGTGAAGCTCATGAAGACTTGCTCCAGGGATATCTGGCTCACCGAGTAGTCCTCCAGGCGGTACTTCTCTTTGGCTTTCTCCAAGGCCCCGAAGACCTGCAAGGGACGGCATGGCAGTTACCCACGGCGGGGACCGCGGCCGCGGGAGAACCCCGCGGGCGGCGACTGAGAACGCAGAGGGAGCTTTTCTCTCCAGGGAGACCCGGAGGGGAGCGAAACCTCCACCAGTAGGAGGGTGGTGGGACGCCTGGAGGTGGATTATTTAGCACAGTACTGACCCCATTTAAAAATGTATGGTTTGTATATATATTTTTATGTGTATATATATGATACGTGTGTATATATATGGTTTTTGTATAGCCCTGGGCACGAGGTTTCTGCTCGATATATTATATGTGCAAAAAAAAATATATAAAATTGAAAACCTTTAGAGTATATATACTATATATAACTATCTGTATACAGTATACAGATATTTTTTATATATAGTATGTAACTATATATAGTTTTTATATGTATCTATACTACGTACTCTCTATAGCACATATAGTGTATATACTCTATACGGTATATCTATAGCACATATAGTTTATATACTCTATACTATATACTACATACTCTATACTATATACTCTATATAGAACACATAAAACTATACATAGTATACACTATATACACAGTATATAGTTCACATATAAAAAACTATATAGTACACATAAAAAACTATATACACTGTATACATAGTATATAGTACACATATATAAAACTATATATAGTATACACTATATACACAGTATATAGTACACATATAAAACTATATACAGTATACACTATATACACAGTATATAGTATACAGATATATACAAAAACTATATATAGTTGTATACTATATATAAAAATATATACACTATATACAGATAGTCATATACTATATATAAAAAACTTCCAGTACCTAAAGGGGCTACAGGAGAGCTGGGGAGGGACTTTTCCAAGGGCATGTAAATGTTTCCCTGTGGGGGCGGTGAGCCCCTGGCGCAGGTTGCCCCGAGAAGCTGTGGCTGCCCCATCCCTGGAGGTGTTCAAGGCCAGGTTGGACGGGGCTGGGAGCAACCTGGGCTGGGGGGAGGTGTCCCTGCCCAGGGCGGTGGGGGGGAACTGGATGGCCTTTAAGGTCCCTTCCAACCCAAACCATTCTGTGATTCTATGATCAAATGCACACGAAGGGGCAGGAATAGGGCTGCCCCTCCAGCCCCCTCCTGCGACAGGGTGGGACATGCCCCAGCACCCCCTTACCTGTGCCCAGCTGAGGTTCTTGTTGGTCAAGTGATAATGTACCATGCCCTGGTGCTCGTGTTTCAGGACACTGCCTGGGAGAGACCAGTAAGGAGAGGCTCTGAGTTAGGAAACTCTCTGAAGCTCGCAACCACCGCCCTGCCCTCCCTCAGAGGACAACCGCTCCAGAAGCTCACAGTACCTGGGAAAGTCTTCTCCACGAAGGCCTTGAAGGCCTGCAGCTCGCCCTCCTCCTCACTCCGCGTTTTGGCCAGCAAGGTGTAGCCGCTGCCAAACTTGCTTTTCAGGTGCTGGGGGCTGCCCAGGCATTTGAACTGCCCGTTCACCATGATGGCCAGCCGCGTGCACAGGGCCTCGCACTCCTCCATGCTGCAGGACAGAAGACGACTTGTTCAGTGGGGCAGGAGCACCGAGACAGAACAGCAGAAGCTTCTGGGAAGGGGCTGGAGGTGGATTCCCTCCCCTCCAGGCTTTTGGAGGAGGGTATAGCCAGCCGCTGCTGGCTACAGGCAGCGCCCACCCACCAGGCTCTGGAGGTGGGTCCCATCCCCTGCACCCCACCACCCTTTTGGCCACTCCCCAATCTCTCATGCCAAGTCCTGCCCGGACAAGTGTCACCTGTGGGAGGTGAAGATGATGGATTTGCCACACTCCCGCGTCCGTGTCACGGCATCCCAGAGCAAACGCCGGGCCACAGGGTCCATGCCGGTGGAGGGCTCATCCAGAAAGATCACCGGGGGACCACCAATGAGGGCAATGTCAGCGCTCAGCTTCCGCTTGTTACCACCGCTGCGGAAGGAGATGGGAATGGGGATAGAGACCTGCTATGAGCACAGGGAGAGCTGCACAAGACGAGGGGCAGAGGGCATGGCGTGTCTCCGTGTCTCCTCCCACCTGTAGGTCCTCACGAGCTTGTCGGCGTGGGGCTCCAGGAGCAGCCCTCTCAGCATGTTCTCCACGCAGCTGCCGATGTAGCGCTCGGGGATGCCCCGCAGCCGGGCGTACATGCTCAGGGTCTCGCGGCCCGTCATGTGGTCCAGGAGGGCATCGAACTGCGGGCAGTAGCCGATCCGCTGCTGGACCTTGGGGCAAGAGGTACCCAATGGGGATTAGCTCACAGGCAAGTCTCTGCAAGGAGGTGTCCGAGCCAGAAGACGCCTTGGAACCCACAGGGCTTTGCTGCACCACTGCAAGGCTTTTGCTCAAAGCAATGGGGACTGAGCTGCAGCTCTGAAATGGCAGGGGACACCAGAGGGAAATTCCTCTATCACTGGAGCAGTCGATCTGGTGGGGATGGACAGACTGCGTGGTCTCACGTTGCGTTTCCCAAGTTGGTTCCTCCTTGTGAGCGGCCATTTCAGGTGGCTCAGGCTCTCAGGAGAAGGAAAGCACTGGAGGGTCTGTACCTTCCCCATATCCTGGCTTCCTCTAGGGACAAGTGCCCAACAGAAGTCAGAGTCCCACAGGAGGAAGCAAGCAGGACCATGATTTCAGGGCAGACCCTCCCCACATTCTCCTTGCCTGATGTTGTCGGGGGCTGACAAGTGGTAGAGGTAGCCAGGGCTTGAATTGAAAGCCTGACCCCTGCTCATCTCTTGCTTTTCCAAAGGGAGTGGGCAATTCCCAGCAAGGAAGCCTCTAGCAGGGGTCTGGGAAGGCTTGAGCCACTTGTTTTAGAGACATCATCATCCGGCAAGGGCATGTAGTGATAGGACGAGGGGGAATGGCTTCAAACTGGAAGAGGGGAGATTTAGGTATTAAGAAGAAATTCTTGGCTGTGAGGGTGGTGAGCCCCTGGCCCAGGTTGCCCCGAGAAGCTGTGGCTGCCCCATCCGTGGAGGTGGTCAAGGCCAGGTTGGACGGGGCTGGGAGCAACCTGGGCTGGGGGGAGGTGTCCCTGCCCGTGGCGGGGGAGTGGAACTGCACGACCTTTAAGGTTCCTTCCAACCTAAACCATTCTATGATTCTATGATTTTTCACATTTCTAGCTATGGAGCTAAGCCCTTTGATGAAGGGTTTGCCACCCTCGCAAGGTTTGGGTTCCATTTGTTTCATCTCCGTTGTCTCAGTGGAGAGCGCACTGCTTCCAGATAACGGAGAGCTGGGCGAGACAAGGACGCAACGTCCCTGGGATATTACCTCCACCCCTGGCAACTGCAACCGTGTCCTCCTCAGAGGCACTTGTAAGGTGGTCCAGCCTAGGCAGACGCAGGACTGTTTGTAACGCCACCCTCCGCCCCTGCAGCCTTCGGTACCTTCTTGATGTTGGCCAAAATGCTGTGACCATCCACAAAGGCGTCCCCCGACGTGATACTCTCGTCACCAGTCAGCATCTTGAAGGTGGTGGTTTTGCCCGCTCCGTTGAAGCCGAGAAGGCCAAAGCATTCCCCTTTGCTGACCGCCAAGGAGATCCTGTCCACCGCCAGCAGGGACTCCCTGCTGTCATAGACCTGGTGGAGACCAACGCATGAGCCATGCCAGTCACCAGCCCGAGGGCACATCAAGGCAAGCGGTGGCTTTAGCAGCTCCGTGGGGACCACGGCTCAGCTGGCAGCAGGATGCTCAGGAAGGGCCATCCTCTCCTCACCTTGGTGAGCTCTTTGATGACCAGAGGGCTGCTGAGAGATGACAGCAGTTCTGGTGGCGACTCCAAAACCTTCTTCCTCTCATCCGCCACGTCCCGGTCCTCCGGCAGCACAGACACCCTGTTCAGCAGTGCCACCTAAACACAGGGGAGAACGAATACTCTTGGCCACCTGGCTGCTGTGGGACAAATGGTTTCCTCCAGTGTCCCCCAACCCAGGCAGGATCCGTCCCTTCTATCAGTGACCTCTGTGGACGCCTCACTCCCTTTGCCAACCCATACACTCAACAGGATCTGCTCCTCCGAGCAACCTGCTCCAGGGATGCTCCCTGGGAAGATGATTTAGATGAAGAGAGCCCGTCCCCAGCTTGCAGGGACTCCCGGGCTCGGTTTGGAGGGTACCTTACTTCTCCCTCCCACACGCTTCAGCTCACCCATTTCCGCCGCCTGCAGATGCCACAGACCAAAGTTCTCAGTCTCCAGAGAAGGTTCGTCTCAATGAGGAAAAGGAGGAAGAGGAAGGAGAAACCCTGGATGGTCAAGGAGGTCAGGTATCGTCCAATCCCAGGCGTCTCCCAGGAAAAGTAGTTCATCTGATAACTGATATCTAAGCAGAGGTGGAACAAAATCAGACTTGGATCAATCCACACTCTGGAGAGGGGCAGATAAGCTCCAGAGAAAGCTGCGACTCCAAAGCTTTGCCAGGCTCATCTCCATCCCAGCCCGCACCGGGCTCCCTGCCCACAGCTCTATTCAACGCTTCCCACAAGAGGATTCAGGTCTGGAGGGGATCTGGCAGAAGATACCCGGTGGAGGTACGGAGCAGAGATCAAGTCGCTCTTGGGACTGGGATTTCTTTACTTGTCTATGAAACTTTCCCTATCTCACATTTTCCTCCAAACCATTAGTAAGGAAAAGATTCCTTCATTGAATCACCTATGAGTGTCAACCACTGCCCAGTTTTTGCTTTGATACAGGAGCTACTGCTCCAGGGTTAGAGGCCCAGCTCCAGCACCCACCCCAGAGAGACCCCCCGGTGTGGCTACGGTGGGATGGCCTCGATAGCCAGGTGAGGACCAACACAGAGACTCACTGAACGCCTTGCAGATGAAAATGGCTTCAACAGAGGAGGTACAAAACTGAATGAACTCGTAGTTCTGGTAGAAGTCACTGATGCACTGGCCCAAGCAGTAATTGGGTAAGACGAGAAAGACTTTATCCAGGGTTTTGGAGAGGTCCACCAAGCCCAGCTCTGAAAGAGGAACACAGAAGGATCAACGATTTGGAGTTAGCTGGTTTTAGAGAAAGACCTTGATACTTCCAAGTTTGGAAGGAAAACCAACAAGTTTTGTCAAGTTTGATGGGTGAGAATGGACTATCATTGGGTTTTTTCGCTGGTGTAGGGACAGCCCTGGGGTGAAAGAGTCCTACTGGGGGCTGGATCTTCTTGGTGACAGCAGGGTACAGGGCTGGGCAAGCACGGAGGGCAGCGACCCACCTGGAATGCTCATGATGGTGACCGCGAGGAATGTGGCCGTGCCTGAGAGGATGTTGAAGATGGTGAGACGGGTGTAGGCCGTGGCCGCCACCGAGAAGAAGAAGCTGAGGAGGTACATGAGGGGAATGATGGCCCAGCCATAAAGGAGGAAGATCAGCATCACATCAACGAGGTGGCTGTCCTGGGTGAAGGCTTGCACATCAAAGGCTTGGAATATCACCTGGGGCACAGCAACACGAGAATGCACGTTTGTCTTGACCGCACGCGATGCCACCTCGCCTCCATGGCCCAGGCAGCAAGGAAACAGCAACAGCGCACGGACCAAGGTAACCCCTCATGGATGGTTCCTACCAGCAAGCCCACGCCTGTCCCCATGGGAAGCCCTCTTTCTGCAGACTGGGATGCAAAAGGGCAGATCCGGGGAATTCCTCTCCATGCTCCCATGTATTTGAGTTTTTCTAGTGCCCGCGCTCAAGTGTTCAGGTGCCAGAGGCTGCAGCCAACTGACCCAGCTGGTTGGCCACGGCCCAGCTCTCAGCAGGACCAAGGGACAGCTTTCTTGCTGGACCTTTCTATTAACTGAGACAGTGCCAGAGCCGTGTGGTCTCATCCTTTTCCCTGCACCCACACACATCCCAACTCTCCCAGAGGAGCAGTACCCAAGGGGAGGACAGGAGGGTGTCAGGGGTGACTCACCAGCATCAGAGCACAAGGGATGAGGAAGTTGATGATGTCCCAGAGCAGGGCGGAAAGCCAGAAGTTGACCACGTAGACACCACTGACGAACTGGACGTGCTTGGCTTTGATGGCCCGCTCGCTGACCAGCAGCAGAGCGAAGGTGCTGGCCAACGAGGCCATGCCATACAGCAAGTTGATGGCAATGGCGAACCCAGTCTGGCCTCTGTGGGGAGAGGAGCAGGCAGGTTAGGACAGGGACAGCTCGACAGACCAACGCTGAGGCTACGCGGGGACAGCATACCCACACCACGCTTCTTGCGGAGGTTACACTCATCCAGCAAGCCAGCAGGCAGGGGAAACACCCCACAATAAACGCAGGTCTCAGTAAGATGAGCATCTCCCACACACAGCCCTCCTAGCACACCCCAAAATTCCACCCTGCCTTTGCGAGGTCCCACGCACGTCCCCCCTGGGACAGGTGAGGTTCAGAGACGCTGGATGCAGGATTTTGTGAAGTGTACTGTCACAGAGCCCGGTCTGCTCTGAGCACCCAGGGAAAACCAACCCCAACCAGTATCTAGAAGGGAATACCCAACCACTGAGTACAATCACAGCTACGTGTGGGTCTGAGAAGCTCCAGCCTGGCTCCTCCGCTGACGCCACTATGACCAAGCCAATCTGCACCCGCAGAAGTCAAAAGCCCTAGCAGGAAAGCAAGCGCTGTGCCATCAGACGTACTCCATGAGCTGGTCTTTGGCCTTCTCGGTGATGTTGCGGGGCTGAGGGTAGTTGGTGACGGTGATGGAGGCGTTGGGACCTGCCAGTACCCTGAAGACAGCGTTGTCGGCCAGCATAAGGGCTGTGGCGGGGGAGTGATACGCCTGGTTGTTGAAGAGCGCGGTGACCACTGTGTGGTTCCCGGCTGCTTCGAAGGAGGCAGCTGTGATGTAGTGCTCGTTGAAGGCTCCCCCTTCCTCAGAGGCTCTTGAGATGAGGTATTCCTCCAGGCCACCTGCCAGACACCATGGCTGTTATGAGCAGGCTCCATCACATGAGAGCTAACTGGGGCCAACTGGAAAAGACCCCAAGCAGCCCCAGCCATGATAGCCCACCCTAGCCCCGATGATGGCCACAAATGCAAAGTTACGGAGAACACAGCTCTACTTGGGTGAGGCGGGGTCCTGCCAACTGTGGGACCCTGCCGTACAGGACAGGACACAAGGGGACATCTCAGATATGCCGCAGCTGGGACCTGAGCCCCCCGCACCAAGGGCCACAGCAGGAGAAAGCCATGGCTCCTGCACACCCCACCGGGCATCGCGTGCTCCATGGGTGCTCCGTGAACCCTCACCCAGCACTTCCAGTGGTGACTGATGCTGGGTGTCCAGCAGCTCCACGTACTGCTCCGCCAACCTCTGCGACAGACCCGAGGTGGCCGAGATGGAGAAAGGCACGATGGTCTGGCCGTAGGGCTCCAGCGTCAGCCTCAGCAAGGAGGAGTCCCTGGGTCCCGGGAAGGTCTTGGCCACGATGAGGGCAAAGGCAGTGAAGATCAGAGGCACGAGGAACTGCGCTGCCACCATCTTCCAGTTGCGCCAGCTATACATGGCTCGCTTCATGAACATGGCGTAGAACTGCTGGCAGCACAAGTAGAACTGGGAGGGGAGAAGTCAGGTCAGCGCCAACTGCTGACAGCTCCACCGGCCACATCATGCCATGCAGCTGATGGGGGGAACGACCCCAAAACCACCTCCCCATCCTGCATGTAGCCCACGAGCCCACAGCAGAGGCTGCTCTCCAGCCAAGCCTCTAAAGGGAATAGCAGGGCACCTGCTCGACAGCAGGTCAGCCCATCAAACTCCATGGCTTCCCAACGGGACGCAGTCACTTTGGGATTTAAGGTGTTAAAAGCAGCTTCAGCCATGATCTTTACCTTCCTCCACCCCTCTCCACCTCACAAACAGGATTACTGCAACACGGCTGCCTGCCAAAATGACCGGGCTGAGACGCCTGGGAGCTCCCAGCCCGGCCGCTGTAAGCATCATCTTTGCTTTTTAAACCCATGAACATCTTTCTCCTCTTCTGCCTTTGAGACATGCCCTTGAGAAGCTCAGGGAAATTTATCACAGGCACACAGGCAGCGGGCCACCAAGGGCTGCCAGGGATCTGAAACACAAACCTAGCAAGGGAAGCAAGATGTTTTTTCTCATCTCCCTGCTGAAAATCCCAAGTGATGTAGCAACGGCAGGTGAAAACCACTTTAGATCACCCAGGACACCTTCAAGAGCACCTCTGCAGACCTCAAGATTAACATGAAGAGGATGGGAGTGACCAACCCCGACAACCCTAAAAATAATTTGCCCTAAAGATGATGATCTTCCAAACCACACACAATGAGACCAGCCATGGGGGAGGCTCCACCTGGTAACGCTGCTCCAAAAATCCCCTTCATGTGCCCTCTCCCCGTTTCCGTTGCACTGACAGCCGCAGGACTCACCCCGGTGTTGAGCTTGATGCTGGAGCAGTCCTCCGTAATGAGTGCTCCGCTGTCGTCCGTCATATCTGTCATGCCGCTCAAGCTGCTGGAGTCATCCATGGCCCAGTCGTTGGAGCGTCTCTCGTGCTGGTACTGGAGAGCAGGCAGCTGGATGGCCTGGATATCCATGCTGGAGTCCACCAGCTTCCCAACCCTGTGCCAGGAGGGAAAGCGGGTGATGAAACGTGGACGCAGGCAGGATCAAGCTGTTCTGAGCTGGGGAAGCCAAACCCAAGAGACAAAACCCAACACGTGCTCTGGAGGGCTGTGTAGGACACCATCACTGACGCCCATGGGGACTGGACAATCACCAGATGACAGCCCACCAGGGCCAGCCTCCCTCCTGCCTACCTCAGGAAGACTTCCTCCATGGTGGTGACCGAGGCGCCGTAGCTGGCGATGCCCAGCTCCTCCCGCTTCTGCTCCAGCTCCGTGAACAGGGCCTCGAACCTGAATGGAGAAGCGAGGCATTAGACGCTGCCGCTCGTGAGAGGTTAAGACCCTTGGGGCAGCGGTCCCGCAGCTGGTTTGAGTCCTGCAGCCAGCTCAGGGGCTGCCCGCAGCACCCAGCACCCCACTCTCCCCAAGAGAGCAGCTTTTGGGCTCCACCTTCTGCTCTTTCTAGACGCAGGCAGCCTCAGCTATCCATATACTGGATTTCGGAGCCAAACTGACCTGCTTCATTTGTGCCACCCTCCACACCGCAGCCATCACCAGTTACCAGCAACCAGTGCTGTCCGTGCAGTAGCTGCACGGGCAGTGACACGGACGGCATGGGGGCATGAGAGCGATGTGCCAGCAGACACAGGGGAGGACAGCCGTGAAAGGAGGAACCAAACCCGATTTTCCAAGACCAGCAACACAGCCATGGGCTTGCGCCTCCTCCTGCACCTTCCCAGAAGATGCAGAGAGCGGCTCCCCTTTCCAGCAAGCCCGTGACAACGGTGTGTGCAGATGGGGTGACCCACCCAGGGAGGGAAAGCAGGGAACGATGCCATTACCTGTGCGTGCTCTCCTTGGGCAGGATGAAGGACAGCTCTGCCCCGGCATTGCTCTCCATGGTGGCGTTGGGCACATACTGACAGATGAGGCGGGAGATCTCCCCCAGGTTGCAGTAGGGCTCCTTCACCATCACCATGTGATATCCTGCCCCTGGGCAGAGCCACAAGAGAAGGGAGAGGAGGGTAAATACCGTCCAGCCTGGCCCTGGGGTGCTGGAGCAGGGAGGGATGCTAAGGCATCGCGGAGCATTGATGGCTTTGCCTGGGCTACAGACACGATGCAGGAGCAAGTGTGGGGATGGGCCTCAGAAGAGGCAGAACAGAATGACAGGGCGAGAGCAGCCATCAGACAAGGAGCAGCGCTCCCTCCCTGCCCTACATCCCCCTCCTACTCCTCCCTGGTGAGGAGAAGACATCGAGCACAGCCTTCCTGCTCCTCCCTTACCATATTTACGCTTGAGGAAGAGCGAGGAGCCGCAGCACTGCAGCTCGCCCTTGGCCATGATAGCTATGCGGTCCCCCAGCAGGTCAGCCTCATCCATGAAGTGGGTGGTCAGCAGGATGGTGCGGTTGCTCCTCTGCTGCTGCAGGAGGTCCCACGTGGCCCTGCGAGAGGCTGGGTCCATCCCCGACGTCGGCTCATCCAGCATCACCACCTGCACACAGGAGATGGGTGCTGGTCAAAAAGGGGCTGAGAGAGGCACAGCAGTGCAGGAAGGGGCAAACCCAGGGCCCAGAAAAAGCCTTGACCTCCCAACATGCATGCAGTGATGTCGCTTGGGAGAGCAGCTAACAGGCAGCAGAGCTGCACTGCAGCCTCAGGGCGTTGTTCTCAGAGTTGTCCCCCTTTGTGGGGGTGCTCCTGCCCCGTCCTCATTGTCCCTGCATCTCCCACTGGCTCACCACGGGTGAGGAACAGCCTCAGAGCCACCAGAAGGGCCTACGTTGGCCCCAAGGAGAAAGGTTCGAGGTGAGCCCCGCCGCAGATGCTTGCCTTGGAGCCCCCAATGAGGGCGATGCCAATGGAGAGCTTGCGCTTCATGCCACCAGAGAGTGCTTTGGTCAGAGAGTGGCGCTTGTCCTCCAGGTTGAGGATCCTCAGGATGTGGTTGATCTCCTCGGGGCACTTGGAGGGTGGGTACCCCTTCAGCTGCCAGACAGGGGGAAGGGAGGGTTGAGCCTGCCTGCAAGACTAAGCGTCTCTGGCAAAGACCCTTCCCACCACATCAGCCACCGGCCGCTAAACCCCACCACACTCCCTCCTCCGCACCCAGCAAGAAAGTGGGGAAGCACAGAGACGGAGTCCTGCCCGACCCCAAAGGAGCTGGCACAGCCGGCATGTGGGTCTCCACAGAGCCACGTTGTCCGTAACCCATCCAAGCAGGGAGCTCCTGCCTGTGGATGAGGTGGAAAGAGGCTTATCATAGAATCATAGAATAGTTTGGGTTGGAAGGGACCTTTAAAGGCCATCTAGTCCAACCCCACCTGCTGTGAGCAGGGACACCTTCAACCAGATCAGGTTGCTCAGAGCCCCATCCAACCCGACCTTGAATGCCTCCAGGGATGGGGCATCTCCCACCTCTGGGCAACCTGGGCCAGTGTCTCACTGCCCTCAGCATAAAAAATTTCTTCCTTATATCTAGTCTGAATCTCCTCTCTTTTAGTTTAAAGCCATTACTCCTTGTCCTAGCACAACAGGCCCTGCTCAAAAGTCTGTCCCCATCTTTCTTATAAGCCCCCTTGAAGAACTGAAAAGCCACGGTCTCCCCGGAGCCTTCTCTTCTCCAGGCTGAACACCCCCATCTCTCTCAGCCTGCCCTCACAGGAGAGGTGTTCCACCCTCTGATCATTTTTGTGGCCCTCCTCTGGACCTGCTTGATGGATCTCACCATGCTTTCCCAGCCTCGGGAAGCCACAGGGTGCTGCAGGGTGCTTCCCCCAGGGCTGGCTCCCAAGCGCCCAGCGGTGCTCCCCCCAAAGCGCCGTGCTCACCCCTGCGTAAAAGTGGAGGTGCTCTTCCACCGTCATGTTGTCAAAGAGGACGTCGTGCTGGGGACACAGACCCAGGCTGCGGCGGATCAGGACCATGTCCTGGGAGATCTCGTAGCCGTTGATGTAGGCCTGTCCGCCCGTCGGAGAGTGCAGACCTGGGAGGAGCGAGACGCAGCGACCTCAGCTCAGGGCTGAGGACAACCCCAGGCGGCAAAGAGCCAGCAGAAAGGTGGGGGTCCTGCCCAGCATCCCCCCAACTCCAGCTTTCTGTCAAAAGTTGGAGCAAGCTGGTCTCTTGCTCGAGCTGGGACACGGCAGCTTTCTCCTCCCGCCCGCAGGGTGGGCTGCACAGCATCCATAGGTGGGAGGTGGAGCCAGCAGTGCCACCAGAGCGGGCAGGCAAGGAGTGAAGCGGGCAGGCAAGCCTGGCAGAGGTCCAGGCGAGGCCAGGGCAAACCTCCAGGGAAGGTCCTGAGCACCCTGGGCCGGCAGGAGCAGTGCAGACTGGCAGGAAACAGGACCATCAAAGGTCACCATGTCCACCACGTCGAAACAGGCTGCTCGGAGCTCAGCAGCTCAGGAATGATGAAGTCAGTTCTTGGCCCGTGCCCTCTCTGCCTCATCATGACAAAGCCTGCAGAGCCCCATCCTACAGCAGGTCCTTTCTCTTCTCAGGACTCTCCAACACTAATACCGGCTGTCATTTTCCCCACTGGCTGATCCCGCTCTCGTGGAGGGTTGAGCAGGGACCCCCACCCTCCCTCCACCTCCCGGGCAGCAACGTGCCTCGCAACACCCCGGCATCCCTGGGCAACAGCTCAGCAAACTGAAAGTGCTCCAGGGAAGAGCAAAAACCCCTCCCCAACCTCAGAGATGGGGCTCAGCTCCCCTTTGCAAGTCAAGCCACCAGCCCTCCCCTGCCCCGTGCCAGGCCCATAGCAGGACGCAGCTCCTACCTGTGAGCATGGACAGGGTGGTGGTCTTCCCAGCACCGTTGTGTCCCAACAGGACGGTGATCTGCCCTTCGTACATGTTCACCGTTAAGTCTTTGACTGCCTCTTTCATCTTGTTTCCCACTTTGAAGACCTGCGGAGATCACGTTAATGAGCTGACGCTGCGCTCGAGGCAAGTGCTCTCAGATCTGCCCTCTCCGTTCAAAGCCCACGATGCTCACGTGGTGTTGGCATTAGACAACAGGTCTAATTCAGGTTAAATACAGATGTCACTGCACCTGCAAGTACCTTATGCTTCAACCGACAAGAAAATGCAGCCAGCTCTGGCAAAGAGCTTTACCTGCCTTACAGCAGCCAGGCAACACAGCCCTGGGCGAGGAGGGCAGCGAAATGATAAGGAAGCTGCCTGCAGGCAGCAGTTTTTACAAAAACAACATTATGATGTGTTCGTGCTGTGCTGGGCAGTCGGTACCTTGGAAAGGTGCTTTATTTTGATTCCCGACACGAGGTCGGCAGGTTCCTCCTCAATGTACTGGCTCTTCAGGGCTTTCTCGGGGTCCTCCTCCTCCTCCTTCTCTTTTCCCACGACAGTCCTGGGGCGCCCGCACCAGTACGAGGGCTGATGGAAGAAGGCAGAGAGACAGAAACTCAGGCACGACAGAGACCATCCCTTCTCCCCAGCCTCATCCACCCTCCTCCTCCAAACACAGAAGCCTCCCAGGGATCTCCAAGACCACTCTCCTTGGCCTGGGAATTGCCAACCAGCACATCCGCAGCAGGCAGGTCAGACAGAGGATGAAACTGCTCCTCCTGCCCCACTGCCTTCCCCTGCTTCTCCCTTACAGCAGGATTGCCCGTGATTACACAGGCAGCTTTTCCCTGTCTTCATTCCCATGGAAAAGGTCAGCACTTCGACGAGAAGCAAAATTGCTCAGGCAGAAGCACCCTGCCCAGAAGAGCCCACGCCAATGGATGATCGTCCCCTCTAAAAAACTTGACGTACACTAAATACAATGAGCCTGGGGTCCCGCTGCTGCAATTACAGCCTTTTTTTTTTTTTTACTTGGCTCTCTAGGAATGACAATAAGAGTTTGGGACCTTAAATCCCCGTGGAAATGGCAATTCAACAACTCCTGGACCCAAAATCAGCATCCCGCTGCAGCTTTTGGCAGACAGCTGGATCTCTGCTACCCCAGTCTAGCTGCAAGAGGGAGTGGGATGCTGGGGTGAAACCATGGCTGGGATAAGGAATTTAGAGGGGAGGAGGAAAAACCTCCCCATCAGATAACAAGGGGTACAGCCACAGGACGAAAACTGATTGTGTCGCTGTGGCTTGAAGAATTCTCCACAGCCAGCTGAGCTGCAGGAACCGCCACAGCGACAGCCGCTGGAGATGACGGTAAGCGTTTGTCTTGGCAGAGCGAGGGCAGCTCAGCTGACAGGGTGACAGTCATCACCAATCCCCTGGCACCAGCAGGTGGGGGCTGGCAGTGGGACGCAGACTGCCCCACATCACGCCGCTCGGGGAGTTTCAAATGACCAGATCTGGTTGCTCGCACTTGGGGGCGTCTCTCCCAATGCCTTCGCTTGGGCACGGAGACACTTAACAACACCCTGCGTTCCAAGAAGTGTCGGGACAACAATTTAAAGCCAAGACAACCTTCGTATTCGGTAAAAAAACTCAGCTGCATCAGCCTTTACTGAGGACATTTGGCAGACCCCTTGATTTTGGAGGCCAGATGGTGCCACCCTCGTATGTTAGTGTAGCCCACTGCGTAGCACAGAAGCAGGGACCACCCCCAAGCAAAACCCCCTGGAAGGGGTGCGTAAGCAGTGCTCACCGTCAGGAAGAAGTACCACGGCTGAGGCACACCGTACTCCCCTGGAAAGACGGCCTCCACATACCAGGCCACCACGCCGTAGAGCGCCGAGTCCAGGAGCAGCATCCCCAGCACTTGGGCTAAGGTGAAGTTGTCGTCCACGCTGACGGGCTTCATGAGGTCCCTCCACTGAATGCCGGTCCCTGCAACGCAGAGGGGACACTGCCTACCTCTGCATCCCCAGGAGGACAAAGCACTCTCCAAGACTGTCGGATAGCATCCTCCATCTTAATTCGCTGCTCGGTAACGAGCGGCATGTGCTCTACAATCCCTTCTAGAGATGGAGGGAGAAGACGCAGCAGAAAGCACACTGACATCTCGAGGCTCCCCACCCCATCGTGCTTCTTCCATCACGTTCTCTGCAACTGCCCGGGGAAGAAGCAATCTCTTCTCCAGCCACTGCCCTTCTGTCACTGCAACCGCCTTTCTAGTGCCACTGCTTTGCAAAAGCATGGCCTCTGCTGGAACCAACAGCAAATTCTTATTAACATAGAAATTAAAGATATATATTGGGAAGGAGGAAATGTAATGGATTCCCACCCCTTAGAACAGAATTTGCTTTGCAATTAAAGCGACGATGGCATCTTGCACAGCCCAGACTGCCAGGGGCATGGGTTCGGAGGGGCAAAGCCCTGGTGCTGATAAGACCTGCAGGAGCAATCAGCAATTAGCCCTCCTGCTCTCGTTAGCAGCAGGAAAGCGCTTCTCCCTGACTTCTTTCCACCCTTCACCCTACCAACACAAGCCAGTCCCAACCCACCACAAAAACCAGGAGAGACTCGCTCACCTTTTCCTTCAAACATGCCTATGAGCTGTGCCCCCATGGCCATGGCCACATTGGAGATGAGGCAGGAGGCCAGCTTCTGGCTGTGGGACATCAAGTCGTAGCGGGGCGAGATGAAGAAGTAAGGGATGTAGGAGAAGAAGTAGAGGAAGCCGCCAGCGGCAGCCGCGACGTTTGCTGCCAGCACAGAGAAAAGCAGGAGGGAAAATGTCAATAATATGGTGACGCCACCAAACACTTCTCACCAGCTTTCCATCCAGGGAGATTCAAGCCTTTTGCACCAAGAGAGGGTACGGCGGGGCAGGACGAGGATGTGCCCACGTCCCATGGCAAGGCAGGAGCGGTGCCGGACCCTGACCCAGCGATGGGCAGCTGCAGAAGCACCCTACCCATCCCAAACCAGAGCACCCTGGGGCCAAGACAGCCAGATGATGTTCTAGCACATGAGCTTGTCTGGTTTGGGAAGTGACAGGACACACATCCCTTCTCACACAGCGTGGGGAAAGTCCAGCCCAAAAAAGGGAAGAAAGCCCCCCCCTCCTCCGCATGTCGAAGCAAATTATCCAACACGGAGTCCTGTGCGACCTCACGTGACTCTGGCCCTGGGCCTGCTTTGAGAAGGATGGACCGATGACCTCCAGAGCTGCCTCCCAGCTAAAATTAACCAAAGATTTGACAGATTCCCCCGCCCCCAGCCCCATGGGTCAGCAATGTAAGGAGGCAGCCAGGGAGGGAGGGACTCACCTCTCGAGAAGAAGGTGCTCACCATGAAGTTGAAGGAGATAGAGGAGATGGAGAAGATGGCGAGGAAGGTGAACACCAGCGTGGGGTCGCTGTTGGTGAGCACCGCTCCCTGCTCGCTCACCTACCGAGAAAATCTGGTTGCGCTCAGGGCTGCCGAAGCTGGCCATGGCCTCAGGCACGTAGGGGCAGCCGAGACCTGATGTTCTCCATGGGTTAAAGACAAACTGAGAGATGGGTGAGAACATCCACGTCCTCCTAGGCTACTCCAGAAGGAGGAAATACAAGTTGCCCTTGTGCCATGTGGGGTCTAAGATGCAAAGGACACCTTGCTCAGCACCCAGGCGGCCATCTCCTGCTTCTCATGGTGCGGGTACAAGCAGAGAGGAGAGCCTGAGTCCCTCCAAGGGGGCACAGGGCTGTGGGCGCATGGTTGTCCTGCTCTGCACGGGACTCCCTGGGCCTCCCCGGTGCCCGTGGGGCTTCCACCCCCCAGTTCCTCCTCCTGGGGAGGTCACCCCTATTGTGAAAGGCAGCTGTGGGGGGCAGTGGTGCACACCCAGCTGTGGGAAAGGCCAAATCCGGCCTCCATTACCCAGGTGGAGGAGTCCTGAGACACCAGCACAGTCCAGCCCACGGCAGAGAAGCCTTGTCATCCCTGTGACCTGCCAGCACAGAGCTTCTGGCCTGCAGGACGGTGGCCTGGGGGAAGACACTCACCTGGACGCAGAAGAGCACGGTGACGAAAAACACGGACACCAGGAGGAAGAGGAAGAACATGAGGAACCAGGCGCTCCAGTGCAACCAGTTGCTGAGGCCCATCATGTGCATGTACTCCTGTGGGGAGGTCACACCGTCACCGAGGGCTGCATCCACACTTCCCGGGCACAGCCAGGGTGAGGTGGAGGCCCTGGTGGCTTTGCCCTGCAGCACTAGCGAGGGAGGTGGCAGCTCCAGGTGCCACCAAAGCTGTCCTGCGCAGCCTTCAGCATCGCATGGTGTCCCCTCCGCCTCCTCCCTGGACAGGGGCTGCCACCGCTGCAGGAAAACATCTCTCCAGAGAGCTGAGTTGAACCCAAAACCCCACCAGCTGAGGCCAGCAGGGCCACCACGGTCACGGGGCAGAGGGCAGGACAACCCAAGGCCCAGGGGAAGCCAAGCCCTGCACACTCAGCCCTGCTGTCGCAACCACCACATCGGCTGGGCTCCAACCGCCCCCACAACACAACTCAGGCACACGGGTTTCTACATTCAAAAGACAAAGAACTCGCTTCCCGCATGACGAACTCCTGAATCTGCAAAACTCAGGAATCCACAAGTGTCGCACTCTCTCCGAGCCACCTTCCAGCCCACGAGAAACACCGGCCCTTTGGTCCAGCAGCATTGGCCGCATGGCAAGGAGCCGCGCCGCGTCCCGGCGGCAGGATTAGCAACATTCCTCCTTGGGGCTTGCTAATCCACTGCCATCCCCACCTCCTGCTCGCTGGCTCCAAACCCGAGGGGGGGGATTTTGTTCCGAATTTAGAGGCAGCACCCATTGGGAAATGCTGCAAATGGAGGGGAGCACCCCGATGTCCCACCGCTCACGTTACCTTCAGCTTCTTCTCCTTCTCGTGGACAACGGCGCGGACGATGTTGAGCGAGGTGTAGGTGAAGCTGAGCATGAGCAGCAGGGGCAGCTGGTTCTGGATGGCGAGGAGGAAGAGGTCGTTGACATACGCCGGGTAGGGGAAGCGCTGCACCACCACCGTGATGTTCTCCAGCAGGCTGGTGGAGCTGGCGTTGGCATGGTACTGCATGATGGCTCTGTCCACTGCGTGCTGCACCGCCAGGAAACCTTCTCGGATGTAGCCTGCACGGCAAAAACAATACGGGGGAATAGAGACGGGTCCGGGTTTTGGAGGGAGAAGTTGGCAGAAGGAGAGAAACCGCCACTGCGGGAGGGACTGCTTGGGAAGAAGAGCAGGGAAGAAAACCAAAGACCTTGTAGGAAAAGCAAAATAAACATCGCTTTATTTAACATGCTCCTGCAGACACAGAGGGGCTCGGGAAGGATTTATATCCCAGCAATTCCAGTCTCTCATAATCGTCATTCAAAAGCAGCTGGCAGGAAAACTCAATTTAAACTGCAGTCGCCTTTCTGCAGGCACGGCGGTGTTTTTGTGAGGGGGGAGAGACCCTCCACCGTCATTAACCACCACCACCACCGTCGCTGAGCTTGTAGTTTGTCCCTTTTTTTTTTTCATAGACCAAGAGAATACGGGATACTATGCAGGTTTTGGTGAGGACAAATACATCCCGTTGCTCCCACATTTGGCTGAAATTTTTGTGCGTTAGAAAACAGTAAGATTTTTAATTTTCAACTAGGACTTCTGCCACGTGTTAATTGAACGGAAACTCAAATTCTGCTCACAAAGCCCCAAACGAGCATTTTGAAAGTCAGTTGTTTAAAGTGACCTAGTCAGAGAAGGAAAAAGTAAGACTACGAGATCAGGAACAATGTTTTACATTAACTAATTTACTAAGCAAACACTGCGGCGAAGGACCGGATCTGGGCTGCTGGTCACCGCGTCCCGTGGGACTTTTCAACCAGGAGATATCATCCTCTGGGGCTCAGGTTTATTTACACTGCCTGAGCAAAACCCGTTCGCCTGCTTTCTCGGCCTCAACCTTTTCCTTGGCCTCGCCATTGAAACGAAGGAAGGAGAAACCCGGCCGAGGGAAATATCCCTTCTGCAGCCGCAGGGGAAACTCCCCAAAAAACAAGTCCCAAAGCAGCGCCAGCTCCGGCAACGTCCCCACTGCCTCCCGCTCGGTCAGTGGTTTGGCACTACGCTCAAACCACAGAATTGCTCTATTTAAAGTATTTAAGGGGCACGATAAACACCGAGCACTTTGGACCGTGAAATAAATTTTCCACTAAAAATACAAAAGGCGGGGGGAGGGGGAGTTTAAAAAAAAATCATCACTTAAGTAAAATTTATTCTTACTCAACCCTGCTCAGCAGAGGTACCCAAGGCCAGCAGTGCCCAAGAAGTCAGAGGATAATATTTGAATAAACATTATAGATAATAAATACAATAAATATTTCAAGTACTTACATAAAATTAATTAATTTAAAAAATTGATTTCATTATTTTTTGTAAACTAAACTGTTTATGTAAAAGCTCAGAGCCTCGGTGAATTTCTGTAATGAGCTGAGCTGCCGCACAGAAAATCACACCCGTCTCTTTGGCCGTGCAATAGCCCGCGGCGGAGGAGAGGTGGCCCTCACCCGGTGTCCCCCCATCGGCGAACTTGGCCTCCCGGGGCCCGGGCAGCTGGAAGAGCGGGAAGAGGTAGCTGGTGTGCCAGTCCCGGTCCAGGTTGGGGTTCAGACCCGTCTGCTCGCTCCGCGGCGCGTTCCTCGGACTGTACTTGAAGCGCAGCTCATAGTCGACCTGCAAGGAGCACACCGAGGGCGGCTGGGTAGCAGTGGCCGTGGGGGGACACCGTCATCCCCCCCTCCCCGGGCCACGTCCCCCCCTCGTCCCCGCTCACCTGGAGGGGTAGCGGGGCCGTGCTCTGCGGGAAGCGGTGCTTGAAGACGACGGCAGCCAGCACGCTGCCCGAGCGGTTGTCTGACTTGACGTACTCCTCGAAGTCCCGCTCCGAGGCAAAGCCCTGAGCTGCGGAGAGGGGGGAAAGACGGAGATGCAGGCACGGAGCGTGGCGCCGCAGCGATGCTCAGCCACTGCCCAAACCATCAGTTCGGTCCAGGACACGAGGGACGGGCTCCAGCCAGAGCTGGGAAACATGGTGGTTGTCAGACATGGGGGATTTATATGGGATGCTGCTGTGCCCATCCTGGGGCACGCAGCCGATGCCTCCTCCTCGAGAGCAGGAGGCAGCTCTCCTTGCAGAGAAAATCCTATGAACGCGAAGCGCTAAAATTTTCTGCGCAACAAGATTTCCAAAAATACTTTTTTCTCGGGGAAGTGACAGCCACTTTCTTTAACTATTTTAGGGCAATATTTTTCTAGACGGGAACTGCATCAAAATGCGGCCAAAAATCAAAACGAAATCCTGTCCTTTTAGCGAAACGAAAATAAAACTGTTGCCTTGAAGTTCTGCAAAAAGCAATGCATCCCAGGAAAAGAGCATCAGGATTAATCAGAGTAAAAATTCATAGCAATTCCTGGGGTGGAAGCCATGGTCCCCGGCCCCTGCTCACCTCTGATGTTGATGGGTAAAGCTCTCTCCACCGCCTCGGCAATGCTCCGGACGGCGCTGCTGTTGGAGGGGACGTACGCCAGCTCCCACGGGTTGCTGGGGTGCCGGCGGTAGAAGAAGCCCGGCAGGTCATCCACGGACTCGGGGGGGTAGATGGTGGCGTTGGGGTGGCTGATGGAGTGCACCCGGTGCCGCAGGGCTATCAGGATGGCGGCGAAGAGCAGCGGCAGGCAGATTTCGATGACTGTCACCAAGATCTGCCGTTTCTGCGGGGGGGCGGAGATACAAAAACCAAGATGTAAACACTGTAAACACAGTAATGGGTAATGGGGTTCAGCACATGCAAACGCCACGTAGCAGAAGCATTCTCGTGCTTCCCAAGGTTTCACACCCTGTTTTTTTGCGGAGCCCAGGAACAACGCCACACTGGTTCCAGCGTCCGTCAGGACTTTCCAGCCAAGCTGTCCCCTTCCCTGAACGCCACTCCATCTCAACCCGCCCTCCCATAGCGCCTTCCCCGCCATGCTGCTGGGTTTGAAGGAGCCGAGCCAGTCCCTTGCCCCCGTCCCCGCGCGGAGGGCTCTGCCCAGGAGCAGGCAGCGCAGTGCCTGCCTGTACTGCTCCTGCAGGCAACGGCAGCGACACACCTCCTGCGGGGACAGCCCGTGCCCTGCCACAAGCTGCAGCCGGGACAGCGAAGAAAACAGCTTTCGCCAAAGCAGAGCAGCCTTGCCCAACGCTTAACAGGGCTGGGAGCTAAAAATACTGTCACGAAATGAAAGGCTGGGACGAGCAAGCAGCGGGGGTAAAGCGGAGCGAAGCTATTGCAGCCAGTGAAGTTTTTTCTGCCGGAGGTCAACAGCTGCAGGCACTGGGACAGGGGCTCTGCGTCCGGCGTGGGACCAGGCAAGTCTCTGGCTCCGGGGGCACTGGTGCCCTCGCACAGCACCGAAAACAAACCCATGAGCTCAGGCTCCACTCCAAGGCCTGCCCGCACTAAACGCGGCGGCTCACTTANGCCGGAGCACGATCCTCCAGCGCGTTCCCCCAGGGCTGCCCCTCCTGCAAACTTCCCACTAGCTACCAACGCCCACCTCCAACCCGGGTTAATTAACATTCAACCCAGGTTAATTAGCATTTAAAACTCTACTCCTCCCAGGGGAACTAGGGTCACCTCTGACCGGAGGGGCAGCAGTCCCGACCAGCACCACGCACGCCCATGTCCCTGCAGTGTGACCCCCCCGCCCCGATCTGTTTTAGGGCAGGAGCCAGGACACGCTGCTCACCGATGGATTTATGCTGGTAAAATCACTGGAAGGGTCGCGCTTGCCACCAAGGAGGGGAACAGTGAGCACTGGGCTGCCCCCGCTGCAGCTGCATCGCCCACCCAGGGTGGGGACGGGAGAGGGAGGCAGCACCCACAGCTCAGCCGGGCGCCCCGGGTCCCACCGCGGGCGGGAGGGCACAGCGGCAGCACCCAGGCAGGTCTGGGTAGGAGAGGTGAGATCTGGACCCAGCCGCCTTATTTCTTCCTGCAAACCCAAACGCCTTCGCCCCAGCCCAGCCCAGCCCGGCTGCAAGCGCAGCACGGCATGCCAAATCTCCATCACTGCAGGGGACGGCTAACGAGATGTCCCCGGCAGCAGGGCGCAGGGATTCACCGCTGCTCACTCGGAGCGGGCGCCCAGAGCAGAAGCAGCAGCATTAACCTCTTCTGAGGGCTCTGGCTAAGACGGGCTTTACAAGACCAGGGAGGGTTTTTCCAGCCTTCCCTCCGCCAGGCTGGAAAGAAGAACGACGCAACGCACAAGGGGAGCGCCAAGAGGTTTATTCTCACAACTCTGCTGGCTCAGCAATAGGTTTTTACCCCCCGGCGCCGCCCCCCCCTGCCATCCCTGCGCACTGGGTGATGTTAAACCGCCCCTGTCCGGCCCTACGGCCACCAGCACAGCGATGCCGTGGCCCGGGTGGCCGTAACGAACAGGGCTGTCGGCGCCGGGCACGCGTACGGGCGGGCAGGGCACGGCTCGGCTCAGCCCATGGCAGGGCTCCTCTCCTGCCTGCACCGACCACGTGCTGCAGGCGGCACCGCGGCTGCCGCGAAAGCTCCTTCAGCTCCGCAGGCACCAAGCGCTGAGCTGCGCTGACCACGGAGTTATACCTCCCGTCCCTCTGCAGAGAGGAAAAAGGTTTTATTTCTTAAATGGGGCCGGGGGGGGGGAAGCAGCAAGTGTAGCACGCTAAGGTGGGCAGGGTCTGCGGTGGGGCAGGAACGGAGCCCCCAGCACAGCACAGCCCTCCCGGGAAGGGGGACAGTCCGGCCTGCAGCAGCTGGGGTGAACTGGCTCGCGGCCGGTTTGCCAGAACGCGGCACAGAGGCTTACGGCCACGCAGCCGCTCCCCGCGTCGCCCCGGCTCTCCGCACCCACTGCCAAAGCTGAAAACCCCTCTCCGGGCTTCCCCCGGGAGGAGCTGCCCGCTCCAAACACAGCCAGGGACCAGCCGCCGCTGCAGCCAGCCCCGGCAGCGCGACAAGGGAAAAAAGGAGCCCTTGCAAAGGCCACGCTCATAAAAGCCAACGTTGCAGATGTCTGATGGTTTTATAATGCAGCTCTGGCGGACCAGCTGCCTCCTGCTGATTTACTATCGTATTAACCCCCTCGCAGGCTCCCGGGCTGTCTCCAGAACGGCTGCCTGGCTCCCTGAACTCGGGCTAATCCACATTTACCAGCACAGGCTTTCGCTGCCGCAGAAGTCATTTAAGCTGCCGTATTCCAGAGGCGACGGGGACACTCATCCCTAATCACCACCTCCGCCTGGCCAGGGCTGCCCCAGCTTTGAGCAAACCACGTGTCCCAGCATCCGTCTTCACACCGGGGTGACGACGGCTTGGGAGCTCTGTGCCTTCACCGGGAGCATGTTTTTTGGTGGAGGCTTAGAGGAGGGGAGCAAACACTCCAGGTTGTATCCCGAGTCAGCCTGTGGCCTCGGAAAAACGTGATGAGGGTCCCCCCGCCCCAGAGCACACTCAGAAGATGATGTTATTTCCCTGCAGAGGGGATGGGGGATCATCCTGGGCGGGGTTGGGGTGTACGAGGCGGGGGGACTCACAGGGCTGCCCATCACACACACCCACGGAGCACGCTCCTGGCTGCAAATCAGCCCCGCCGCCGGTGCCTTCGGTCACATCCGAGCCCTGCTGCCGGCTCCTTGCCCTGCCGGCAGCACAGGCAGCCCGGCCAGCCCTTCCCTTTTCCTTCTGTTTATTTTTAAAGCAACGCCGTGCTGATCTGCGGAAGGGTAACCAAAAGCGTAAAGCCAAGCTGCGGTGCTCTCTGCTCCCTCCTCTTCCGCAACCCTCCGCCAGGGCCGGCCCCGCGTCCCAGCGGAGCCGCAGCATCCGCACGCTGCTGAAAGGTGCTGCAGCAGCTGGTGAGGCGCTTCGGGTTGGCAGGGTGAGGAGGCCCCAAAATCCCTCATCGTTACCCAGCTGCCACGCAGAGTCGGGCTGGGAGCGGGTGCCAAGACCGTGGTGGTTTAATTTTGTTTGAAGACCCCCAAAAGCTGCTTTTGAGGGCTGTAGAAAGTAACGGAGGAAAAAAAAAAAATCCGGGTGCCGGTGGGTTTAGAGGTGCCGTGCAGCAATCAGCACCTCCAGAGGAGGCTGCTAAAGGATTTGTGTAACAAGACAGCTCAAGAAACCCACCACCGCACAGGAGGGCGCGTGGGTTATCCTGCCCCATGGGAAGGGGGAGCTGAACTCACGGCTGGATTGCCAGAGGGGAACGGCACGGCACACACTCCAGGGGACAGGGACAACTGACCCCGCAGCCCTGCCATATACCTCCCTGGCACAAAAGCAGGATGGCACCACATGCCCAAATAAATCGGTTTTCCTCCAGGAGATGTCCTGGGCCCACAGCGAAGGTTTGCTGGAGAATCAAGACGCCGGGCAAGCTCTGATGTACCCACATTCAGCAGCCCCCGAGAGCGCGGTGCCCGCCTACCTGCAGGATGTAGTTCTTCCAGAGCAGCAGCCCAAACTGCCTGAGAACAACCATCCTCCCATCAGAAGGGGACCACCGCCGTCGCCGCCGCTCCGCAGGACTCTGGAAGAGAGGAGAGAGCCGTGAACGCCGGGCGCTGGCAGACCCCGGCAGCAGGAGGGCAGCATCCCCATCCCACCCGTCAGCAAGTCAAGGGTAGCTCCCTGTTTCCAGCCTGATGTTGCAACAGCTGGATTGGCCCCAGCTGGGGGAAAATAACTGTCCTGCTCCTTCTCCACAGGTTGTGACTGACCCGTAAGACACGGAGCTCGTGGTTTATGGAGTGACCGGTCATTTGGCATGACCTGAGCTGGAAGAGAGGGCAGCCGGCTGTTTAGCAACCCAGCCTGCGAGCATCAGGGGTCCTCCGCCAGCAGCAGGCAGGGAACAGCTTTCCTTAAGCAGCGGGAGCACCGGGTTACAGAACCCCAAACACCGGCCCCAGGGAGGCCACCAAACTCCTTGCAGCCCGTTATTTCGGGAAGGGTGAAGATTTCAAGTTGTGCCTCCGCCTCCTGCAACGCGAAGGGTCGCTTTTGCAACGTTAACTCTGCTTTCCCGGCAGAAACGCTCCTTGGAGAGGCGAGGATGAGAAAAGGGCAGGGAAGCGGAAGGGAAGGTCGGTGCATGAGGACGATACACTCGAGGATGATACACTCGAGGATGATACACCCGCATCCTCCCCATCTTTTAGGAAGCATCTGCCACCCCTCCAAATTGTTTTTGTCTCTGTTTGCAGCGGCGTTTCCTGACAAAACATCGCTGTCCCACCAGGGACACGCTCGCAGTGGCACAGAGAAGGGGCTGATACAAGCAGAGCCACCTGCCCATGCTGCGGGATGCAAAGCAGCCCCCCCCCAAC
>VZSZ01011228.1:391514-414758 GCA_013398815.1 Ibidorhyncha struthersii | reverse complement strand
AGCGTGTCCGCGGCGGTTAGGCCCGACGCCTCTCAGGGCCCCGCTATCGGTGGCGGCTGTCGGGATGCCCCTCAGTCGCCAGAACGTGGTGCCGAGGCGGTGGCACTGTGCGGGTGTCCTCCGGGATGGCGGCCGCGGTCCGGCATTCCCACGCTGGGCATCCCAGCAGGGACATTGGCACTGGCGTAAAAACGGTCTCCGCTCAAGGAAACACACATCGTCCGGGCCCATACCTCCTCTTTCTGGTTTTTAGGTTCAAAGCCGAAGTGCTGCTGGCACCATGGAGGAGTTCCCGTGTTGTAGGCGGTGTCAGTATCGACTAAATGTCAATTCTGGATTCTCAGCCTGGTTTGGAGGCCAAAAGAAGGCGGCTAAATCATCTGGGCTGCTTCTCAGCTGTCTAGTGACTGCTGATTTTTTCTCTCCAGGCGGGTTGTAAACTTCCAAATAAAGGGTTCCAATCTTATTCTCCATTGTTAACTTGGAAACACTCTTCAGGAGGAATTTTGTCCATTAGCAAGCTTTGCCCGACGTTTGGGTTTAGTTTCTTTTGTATTGCTTATTGCTTTATCTGCTGTTGCAGAACAAACTCTGGGCATCCACTGATGTCTTTAAAAGAAAACCAATGTTGTTGTTATTATAGTGGAGGGTGCTTTCATAGAAACATCCTCTGGGTGACAAGCAGCAGATAAACTGTGTATAGCCCTCAGTCTAAGAGCAGGAGAGGAGGAACTACCCCAAGGCCAAGTAATGGGCACAAATCCCTTTGGAGGAGGAAGGCTACATGTGCCCAGGGAATGAATTTGGGGGTGCCTTTGAGATTCTACTAATGATTTGTTCTTTACGTGCCACCTTCAAAGCACCCCACTACTGTAGCCATGCCTAGATGCTTCTGTGACTTTAGCAGAACTGCACTCGAAGCGTGTCAGGGGTGCTGTGCTTCTGGAGCAAGGTAAGAATTATTTTGTAGTAATCTGGGAAGACACTGTTGCAGAGGATGCTTTTGCCGAGGCCGAGTGAAAGAAGCAGAGGATCAGTACAAGCCAGCTGCGCGGGCTGTGTTTAGTGATGCAGCTGAGACTGCAAGTACCTCTTTTCCGTGCTCCTGTAACCACATCTGTTCCATCCTTCCACAGCACAGTCAGCATCTGGAACCTGTCCTCAAAAGCAAAGATACTCCCTCAAACTTGTGAGTTTTGATCTGTTTGGGTAAGGAATAGCGTGTAGTGTACTGTGGCCAGGGTCCAACCCATTTGGTCTAAGAGTGTCCGAGGAATTCAGAGAGGGTCACGGAGGCCCCTTCTAGCTTAGGAGATGGATGTAACTTCCTGAGAGTGTCATGCTTGGGTTTCAGTAGCACTTGGCTCTCCCACTAAAGGTTTGAAGGAAATAAATGAGGACTGAAAAAAACAAATGAAAAGTCTTCATCACGGAAGGTTGCCTCTTCGGTCTGCCAGGCTCAGTAATCTCCAAAACTGAATTTGGTGGTGTAAGGTGGAAGTTTTGATTCATGACTGCCAGACCTGCTTTTTTTCCCGCATGGCAAGTGTGCATGTACCCTGCTGAAGTCTGGGGAAACCGGAGAGGTTAGAACTTGGTGGCTGTGCTGAGGTAGTGTGATGAACCAGCACTGAGAGACACCGTGAGGCCAGAGCACGTCTTTAAATCAAACAGTAATTATAGTTGGAGTACCTCGCCAGCTTTCTAGGCACTTGCCAAAAACTTGGGTTCTCCAGAAACGTGCTATTTCCAGTAATAGCTGTTCTGCAATGGAAATTCAGTTGATTGATTTTCAGTAATTCATAAACCAGAGCAGAAAGACTGGGTTTATGTCTGCTGTGGCTCCTGGGGGTCTGTGGGAAGACCAGTGATGACTGATGGCTCTGTGGGGGACCTGGTGGTGCCCACTCTTGCAGGCACTTGAAAAATCCCTCTCCCTTTTGTCAGAAGAGACATTTAAGAGGATGGAGAGAGAATACAGTGTTAACGAGAAAAGACAGCTAACCGCCACAAACCCAGAACCAGTATGTGGGAGACTGTAGTCACTTCTGTACGCAACATTCCCAACTCCTACATTTTGCACCTTTGGCATCTTTTGGTGTTTTGCTCGGTAGTCTTCTGACGACGCAGCCCAGCCCTTGTGATTGCAGAGGACTGTAGAGTGTGATATGGCACACGAGAGCATTTTAGCTCCTGGGTTTGCTGGCTGAGATTGGCTCACCAGGCGAGGTGCAGAATAAAATATCCTCTGGAACGTGGTGGTTTGTGTTGTCTGGAGCCTGCTGATCCTCCAGCTACCTTGGCCAGTTGTGGGTAGGGCCTTTGGTATTAAACCCGCCAGGATATAAAACTGCTGCCTCCTCCCATGCATAACAGCATCTGTCCTAAGTTAGCTTGCAGTATGCTGAGTATGTATATATGTGTGTGCAGGCAAACATGTACATAGTGACTGTAAACTATATGGGTTTCAGGTCACTTGATAACAGCAGTAGTAAAAGGGCAGTAGCACTTACGGGTTTAAAAAGATGGATTGTAAGATTTGAGCAAACTGCCTAGATGCTTGAATGTCGCACACACAGACTTTCTTACTTGTCTTGCTTTCTGACAGCTAGAATAAAATGTTACAGTTTTTGTGGGACTTGCCCATTTGCAGGAATAACCTCATCTGTGCTGTGGATAAGAAGGTTGCCTCTGGCTCCTTTTGAAATAACAACTTTGGGACTAGAGCTTGCTCTAGGTCGCAGGATGGTCTGCATTCTAACCCACAGGCAGTTCTGTGCGGTAGTGCTTGAGATGTCCAACGTGGGGCAGCCGTTCCCACGTAACTGAGCGTCAGTGCAGAATGAGGTTGCTAGGCACAGTGTTAAATAGTGACCCAAAAGGCCTGAGCTCTGTTCTCAGCTCTGCTGCTGGTCTGATATTTGATTTTTTTGGGGTGGGTTGTCACTTTCCTTAAAACAAGTAGTGAAGGTCTTGTAGCAATCTTGCCCAAGTTTCCCTTTTTAGCAATGTGTGTGTGTGGCTGAAGTAAAGCTCCTCCCTCCTGTTCCCTTTAGGATGTCAAAGATGGTAAGATCTACAATGAACAGAACTTCTTCCAGCGAGCTGCGAAGGCAGGCACAGGTTGGTGCTTCTTGGAAGGGACTAAGCGGCTTGTTAGGAAAATTGGCATCCCTGTCTCATCAGTTCTGTGAGTCTCTCGGGATGCCAGGCTAGAATAAACTAATTCATTGCTTAGTTGGTGCCAGAGCGCTGAGAAGTTTGGCCAAGAGCCTGCTCTCCCAGGAGTCTCTATGTACCTTAGGACACCGCAGTATTGGCATTTTGAAGCTTTCTTGTGCTACCCGTGCTTTGTCTTGATCTCACTGATGGCTGTTCAGCTCTGCAGACTGACCTGCCTTGGCTCCCCCTCTCTTCTGTCCCCCTTCCATGGGCATTTTTGTCAGCTGCTGTCTGGTATTTGCTCCATCGACCCAAAACCCTGAGCAACAGCAAAGCTGTTGGACACGGGCAGGAGTTTGAGCAGGGGTGATGGAGGAATTAATGTGAAACCTGCATTCTGGGGGGACTGTAAAAATCTGCTTCTCCATCCCTCTCTCTCTCTCCCCTTTTCTTGTTTTACCCAGCCCTATAGCAACCACCTGCCCTAGCCTGCTCTGGTATTCCCAGCATCCTTTCCACCTTATTCTTGCTCTGTAGTGCTATGTGCATTGACGTGTCCATGCCCCAGCACACTAGGCTGGCGTTTCTGGGACAGAATTGGTATGAGAGAGACTTCCTGCTGTGAGCTGCCCAGGGCAGAGCAGCCTTCGGAGACAGGGCATCCCTGACTGAGCTCCTTAGCAGCGTCTGCCGCACTCTGTCCTCTTCTCTCCCCTTCTAGTGGAGAAGTGGAAGAAGTTGCACTCTGTGCCATTGCTGGGAATCCCCAATTGCGTTGGCTTTGGACTGCATGCAGATAGCTACAGGTGAGGTGACTCTGCGAAGGGCACAGCTGAGCTCTTTGGTCCACAACTGCCGTCTTCTTTCTGCTTTCCCTCTTCTCGCCTTGCTGTCTGTCATTCCTTTTCTCACTGTCCCCGGGGCTCCCAACCTTATGCACTGCTTCTACCTCATTAATTAACAAATGGTTTGCCTCTCTCATTATCCAGTTTCCTTCAGTCCTTGTGTTGCTTGTGAAGTCATTGCTTTTGCTGCTTCTGCCCTTCAGGCCAGGGGACACCTTACTCCTGACTTTTAAGCTTAACACAAAGGGGAGACTCAAACTATCTATCTGCAACACGAGATTAGCATCTCTCTCCTTTTCAAGGAGCTTTCTGTTAACAAAAGTTGAGGAAATATTTGCCCAGGTGAATTTGGGGTTGAAGGGGGAGGACTAATGCAGGTGGATTGCTTGAGAAGTGTCTGTTGCAGGGTTTCCAAATCAGATAGGTACTGCTATGTGCTAAGCCCTTGTTTCTTGTAGGTTTTTGGTGTTCTCTGACTTAGGGCGAACTCTTCAGTCCGTCCTGAATGATGGTTTACACCTACTGAGGGAGAAGGCAGCTTTTCAGATTGTAGTCCGGCTGGTATGTAGAGAAAAAATACTTTCTAAGAGGCATTTTCAGAAAAGACCTCTAACTTTCTTACGGATCTTTTAAAGGTGTTTTAAAGCTGATCCAGGGGGGGTGGCTGGGATCTTAAGTAGCATCTCTCGAGCCTGTTGTAAACTTGAGTAGCATCTTTTGAGCAATATGTTGCTTTGAAGGAGTTTGGGGTAAGGAGAATGAGAGAAACCTGTCACTTGAACATTAGAGGCTGTGAGAGGTGGTGCTTTTTGTGCTCCTCCACACAGCTGTGGGGAGCTGGGGAGGGTCCAGCTCGGTGATAGCCAGGGTGCTGAAGGAGCCTGCCTGGTTCTGATATGCTCGCCTCTTCTGTTTACTCCTAGCTGGACTGCCTGGAGTACATTCACGAAAACGAGTATGTGCATGGGGACATCACAGCTGATAACATTTATTTGAACCCAGTAGACCTCACACAGGTAGGGAGCAGGAGCAGCGCTGCGAGGAAATGGCAGTGAAGGTGGGCTCGTGAAATGCCATAGAGCAACACCCGGGTTCCTGCTGCTGGGCCGGGGAGCAGCGCAGTCTGCAGTGCTCAGGCGGGTGTTGTGGTGCGGGATTGCAGGCTGCTCTGTACGCAGGATTCACACCACACGCATGCTTGGATGTGTGCTTCGTGATGCCTTCTAGGTGACCCTAGCAGGCTATTGCTTTGCGTTCCGTTACTGCCCCGGAGGGAAGCACGTGGCTCAGCGTGAAGGCAGCAGGACCCCTCATGAAGGCACGATAGAGTTTATCAGTCTGGACAGCCACAAGGGAGCAGGTGAGTCTCTGTTTCTGACACAAACGAGCAAAGCTCAGCTAGAGCTATTACTGTGGCAGTGCTCTCTGGAGCTAGGGCTCCCTGCTGGCATTTCTGCTGCTTTCCAGGCATGCACCTGGAACCAAGTTCCTATTTGGGCTCTTTTGTCTTGCCTCTCCTTGAGCTGCTGTGTTGGGACTTGCCAGGTCACTCAGCCACTGTGGCAAGAGGTGCAGGGATGTTTCTGCTCCATCTGGAGCCTTGGCTACTGCAGGTGTGCAAGGAATAGAAAACGGGGCCGCTTCATGCTGGCTTAGCAGGGATCTGTTTCAAGCCAGACTGGATCCCTGCCCAAAACAGATTTGCAGCAGGCTCTGCTCTGACCTTGAAGCAATGAGAGCTGGAAAGGCATTAAATTAGCCGGTTCCTCTCCTGGCTGGAATGTAACTCTCCCAGTGTTCAGACTGGGCAGATCTTCCTCCAGAGGCTGGGAGGCGATTCCTGAACTGTATGAGTTAACAGGCTCCCAGAAGTACTTATCTTAGAGAGTCCATCTTAATGAAGCTCTTGCATTTCTTGACTTCTGCTCTTTAGACTTGTGCCCCTTCGTGAGGCTGCCTGTTTCACAGATGGGGCACCTCAGATAGAGACTTCGAAGGTTGTGCAGCGAGTGCTGGAGTCCTTAATTGCCTTTGGAGGAGAGGCACTAGCCTGGGCCTCTTCTGAGATGGCTCCCAAACTCTTATCTCTTCCTTCCCATCAGGACCATCTCGCCGGAGTGACTTGGAATCTCTGGGCTACTGCCTTCTGAAATGGCTCTGTGGCTTCTTGCCTTGGTCTGATGAGCTGGACAAAGTAGAAACTGTGGTGGAGAAGAAGGAAAAGTAGGAGAAATCATCTGCTCTTTTGGGAAATGCTCAGCAGAAAGCAGTGAGGGACGTTTTGTGACTGAAGCGGAGTCACTCGGTCATAGTACACTATTGGGATGTGGGTAAATCCCACGGTAAAGGCTGAGCCTGGCCAAAGGGTCTTTGACGAACCCCGGTTTCTGCTCCATTCAGAACATGGCCATCTGAATTCAGCCTTTTGTTTTGTTTTGTTTTTTTTGTCCCTGTTGCCAAAGACAGGCTGTTCAGGTGCCTGCTCCATTGCTTCTCACCTGACAGCACTCTGCACTGATTATTCCAGGTACAAAGGGGATGTGAAATGCCTTCTCCGACTGTGCTTCAGGCAGAGACCCATTCCAGGTAGGGGCTTGCTCTCTGCAACAGTGGGACTTGGGGAAGGAGGATTGACTGTACCTGAAGCTAAAACCTCGTCTGTGCTGGGGTGCCAGTCCAGAGTGGCTGCCACTGGTGACGGTGACCCAGCAGCGCATGGACTGGTTGACAGGCTCCTCCTGTGAAAAAATCCTGTTTTCTTTACAGCAAAACAAGGAGGGCTGTTACCCATTTTCAGTATCCGTGAGCCTTGCTGAAGAGGCAAGTGTTCTTGTGGCTTTAAAAATGCAGTATTTGGGGCAAGGGGTTATTTCCCCATCCTCTCTTTGAGCTTCATATTAGTCTTTGGATTTTATCTCCCCCTCTCTGCAGCTGGCCAAGGCAGGTGGGTGAACTGTCTACAGGGAGAGCAGTCTGAGGCCATTTGGCAGCTTCCTAAGGACAACTGGGGCTGCTGTGCTGCTCCATGCAGTCATGTTCCTTGCTTTGCAGATGCCCTACAGAGCTACCTGCACCAAGTAATGGCACTGGAGTATGAGGAGAAGCCTTACTATGAGGGCCTGCGGCAGCTCTTCAAGAAGCCGCTGGAAAGGATGAAGGCTTCAGCTTATGACCCTATGGACATCAAAATGGTGCCCTAAGTAAGTGCCTGTCCCCCCCCAGTGCTGCTGGGTGTGCCACAGTGCTGCTGACCTGCTCGTGGGGTGCTGCAGGCACTGAGCAGGCAGGTCTGAAATCTCTCCCGGTAAGACCTAGGGGCTCCTCCTGATGTGTGGAGGGACCACTGGCCCTTCAGCATTCCCTATTAAGCGACCAGTCCAGTGCTACGCGAAGCCAGGCTTAGCCTGTGTTACAGCGTGTTTCCTCATTTTTTTTCTGGAACTACTTGTCCTTGGGGGAATACAACAAGGGTTAATAAAGCAAAGGCTGAACAGGATGTGGAGGTGCTAACAAAATGCAGACTGATGCAATCTGGTCCTCTTATTTTTTTTTTACAGAACTGAGGCTTTAGGCTGTATCTTTTGCTTTTCCTTTTCAGCAAGCAGCTTGTAGTTCTGGTTTTATTGCTTCAGGCCTGTGGCTCTCTAAGCCCATGTGCTCTGTTTTATTCATGAGGCACCTCCAAGATTGAGGCTTGATAGAGACAGGTCTGGTTTTAGTCCAGGGCTGCATCAGCCAAGGCCACTGGATTCAGCAGCAAGTGCCAGGAACATGGAGCTAGCTCCTCATTACCTACTTTGCTCTCCCTGCGAAGGAATCAAACTGATTAATGTTCCTATTTTGTGCCTTTTCTTTCAGATCAAGAAAACTTGTACAGGGAAAAAAAAAAGTTCAAAGCTTTCTGCAATTTGAGGCCTTTCCTGCAGATATTTAACTTTTACCTATCTGTTTTAGAACTGAGAGAGATATTTTTAAGTGTTTTCTTCCAATTTTAATGTGACCTAACGCTGAATTTTGAACCACTGCTGTAACAAGTTACTGTGAAGACACTCCTAAATGGCAAGGCATTGTAAGCAGTAGCTGGAGAACTGCAATGTCGCCACTGGGAGAAGGACGAAGCCTGGCACAGGAAAACTAAATCAGGGACTGGGTTGGTTGTGCTTGTTTTTTTTGGCTACAGCGGCAGTACATAGTTTTGTAATAAACTTTGTGGACAAGCACCCAAGGCTGCTGTTAGTTGGTTATTTGGCATGTTTGAGGCCTTTCTGGGGCTGCTGTAGAGTCATGATGGGGAGGAGACCCCATGCCCCTTGTTGTGCAGGGTGTTCTCCCAGCTGCTCCTGTTAATGTAAAGAGCCTCCAGGCAATGCTTAATTGTAAGAACTTGGCTCAGAGCTAAACTCTGACTTTGTCCCCAAACATCCCACCACTTCTCCAAGCCCCAGGTCAGTGAAATAGGTGAGTGGGATACCAGTCATTGAAGTAAGACAGGGAGCCATCTATATTAAAAAAAATTTTATAAAAAGTCACTACACTGTGTGTATCTGAACTGTTGCCATCTGCCACAGTAAACTCTAAACAAAGGAAGAGTCATGGAGTCCAGTTCCAGTGTTAAATTCAGCAACATCTCCTGGAAGTCTTGTACCTTGGTATTGCAATGCGCACTACCTGTTTGTAAAGAGAAGGCTGTTTTCCTACTGTTCACAGGCTGAAGGAGCTTTAACCCAGCATAGGTGGTTTCTTCAAATTGTTACTGAAGCAGCACAGGCTTCATTTTTGATAAGAAAAATTATATGCTGCCCTTGTAGATTAGGAGCCAGTAGCAAGGCTTAAATTCGGGCTTTCAGCAAGACAAACTGTCTGCCCTCACTGCATTGCTGCCTGATGCTAGTGTTCAAGTGATTTGTGCTTTACTTGAGGACGTGCTAATGGAAAGAGCAAGGAAGACTGCAAGATGGGAAATGAAACTGAGCCGCGGGCTGGAGGTGGCAGTTCAACCACGCCATTCCAGCAGAGACCAACAGTTCACAGAGGTCACAATACTGTAGTACTGGGCAGTGAAGCATTAAGGCACAGAAGGAAGATTTTTCAGGCAAGGGAAACAGATGGCAATTAGAGGCCGAGGCAAATGAGGTTTAAAGCCATCTGAGAGGTAGGTAAAAAAGAAGCTCAGACCTGCAGTGAGCCTTCATTTACCTCTTGATTGTATCCATAAAAACCTTGTATCAGTGCAGCAAATGGTATATACACAGAAGAGGGAAGCACCAGCTAAGCGAGACAGTACCTGGCCAGAAAGAAAAGGCAGCACAACCTCAAAAAGGTCTTTCAAGTGGAAGAATTCAAGCATAGTGTTACATCCAGTAACTTGAGAACCAAAGTCAATTCCTTTCTTTTATAGCACCAGGCCTCACAGCGAAGCAAGGGACAGGACAAGCTTTGTTTTTTTTCTATCACCAAAGAGTAACTGGTGAGGTATGACAAAAAATGAACTATAAAGTTTCCTATGTGGAGAAGATTTGCAGAGGATTAGACAATAGGGAATACTTTAAAAAGGCAGCTATCAAGGAAGGAAGCGGCCCAGAAGTGAGCTACAGAATTAGAAGATAGGCATAGGCAAAGTTGAGAGGAAAGGCTCTTTTTGGAGGTATTGAAAATTATTCGCTATCATCCCTGTACGACTACAACAGAAATATTGTTTCCAGGAACCCTAGAAAAGTAAAGAGCAGGAAGAAATCAGAGGCTTAAGAAGCCCAAGTTCACCCTTTCTTCGCTGTGTTCTGCCACGTTTTTTCGTTTGACTTGCCTTCTGTCACACTTGCCCTCCCTAGGCCTAGCACAGACTGACTGTAAACACGATTCCAAGTAATGAGGCAGGCATGGCGCCTTGTTCAGGGCGCTTCCAAGAGACAGCACTGAGGTAGGTTTGAGAGGTACTCCAAGGCTGCCTTCTATAGAAGATGTAGGACTGGCGCTGTTGACAGAAGAGTAGCCCGAGCTCCCTTCCGGGTTGGGATTTCCTGGGGTGAGATATGCTGAAAGGCTGCAAGTGTCATCCGGCAGCTCAGCCTCCCTCGGTGGTGCTGCGTGCACAGCCCACTCTACAGCTACGTTGTCTTCATCACTGGAGTCCTGACAGCAGTGATCCACAGGATCCACATAGACCACCGTCATGTCCAAGATCCCACTGGGACTTGTCACTGCAGGATGATAAAAGAAAAAGGTTAGTTTTGATTTGGGCAACACCAAGCAGGAAAAAAACCCCAAGCAAGAGCATAAACTTAGTGCTCTACCCTCCCCTCCATGTAGGGGGTAGACATAAAGTTCACCCTCATTTAAAAGAGTAACTTTTTCCCCCTCTGACTGGATAGGTACTAAGAGCTGGTTAAAAAACAAACAGCCAGTCCCAGAGTCAGCAAAACAAACAGATAATACAGCGTTTCTAATGCAGTGGGGCCTTTCTTCACGTTTGGTCCACTGTCAGTGGTATCTGAAAAGAGTCTCTCTGGAACGCTAAGCAGGTACACAACCCTTCATCATGTTCTGAAGCAGTACAGAGAAAGAGAACATATATATACCTCTAGAACAGTTTAACAATTACAACCACTGGGGAAGGGGGAGAGTTTTTCCAACTGGTCTTCAGCTGGAAGTTCAGGCTTCTTCTGCCTGAGAAACGGTTTTAAGCAAAGATGAAAAGACAGTTTTAGTTCTCTCGTCTGCATTTTACAAGGAGAATAAAACCCTCACCGTCTCCATCTCTCTCGCCTTCGCTTTCCTGATCACCTTCATAACCAGAGCAGGAATCTAAACTCCAGTCTAGGAAGTTATCTAGAAGACTTTCTTCCTGGGTGGATAGCTCTGCTGTGGGTGTAGTCACAAAGCTGCCTCTGTCATCCTGAATACTGTCTTCCCTCCTCCTGTAGAAAGACAATCCATAAGTCACACATTAAAAGCCAAGTCTGCTTTTGCAGCTCTTTAAAGAGGTATGTTAATTAAGATGATTACAGAAAAATTGATCATATTTAAGAAGAGAACCTCAGGATACCAGAGAGGAAGAAAGGCTCATGCTAATCCTCAGGGGCATTTACAGCCATGAGTCATACTAGCCTTTTAGTTCTCTTTCCCGAGGGAGAGCTGAGGAAAGTCTGAATTTCTACCACGTTCGTGTGCAAGGGACTGGGCTCTGGGTCCTCCTGTTTCACACCCAACAATGAACAGAGCTGGCTGTAACTCATCATCTAAAAAAAACAAAACAAAACAAAAAAAAACAAACCAAAACAACAAAAAAAACCAAACACACAAACCCAAAAAAACAGTAAGAATTAGACCATGCGAGTCACTCTGCCAGGAGGCTGTTTCAGAAACCTATCCCAGCGAGTTCTTCCCATGTGTACTCAACCAAAGCAATTACCACCCCCACAGATCAAGTTTAAAGCCACCGCTTTATTTAGATACCCTCTCCTCCAAAAGTCTAAAAGTCAGAACTCACTTCCCATTCCATTCCTACAGCCTGCCTATGGTGGCTTTGCTCTGCATGTCAGACACCAGCAAACGAAGACAGAGAGCTCACCCACCTTTTCTTTGCCTATTTCTTCATAACGCTCATCTTCAAATCGTTGTTTCACTGCAGTTAAGGACACCTGCCTATAATCCTTTGGGACATCGTCATGGAAACTGGAAAGAAAGATTAAAGCCCCAATCTTAGAATGAATTGTATGAAACAACGTTAACAAAACCTGCCAGTTTAAGTACTTCCTCTCTGACCAACACAGCTCCGTACTAAGGAAATTGGTGTTTCATCAGTGCTGCTAAGCAGCTAGCCAGGACACTTGGTTTCTAAGCCTATAAGCATCTAACTTCTGTTCCTTGAGGTAAACAAAATATTTGCCTTGTACTCTTTAAAAAACAAGTTACTTTTGGTCCTGGAACTCCTTCTGAAGCTCACCTATAAGCCAGTTGCACCCTTCTGACAATAGTGCTGTTTGGCAAGCTGAAACCTGTTAAGCCTTGAGGAACATCACATTTTCTGTAACCCAGGGCCACTACCAGTTGTGAGAAACAGAACTGCTGTCCCTGAACTGGCCCCTAGACCTCAGCAGTGCCCTGTGGTGGGGGCAGGAAGGCAGTTTCCCAAAGCCACCTCCTTCATTGGGAAGGACTGACTATATAGATGCAGCATGACTGCAAGAGCTGGAATCCCAGTACTCGTGTGCCCTCCCAGAGGAGGTCCAAAACTATTACCACTTTTGGTGGAGGCTCAGCACACAGGGCAACAGGTCTTCAAGAGAGAAACCAGTGCACTCGGACAGCTGGCTGGTCCAGGGGTGTGCTGGAGAAGAGAATACATATTACCAATTCACAATGTTTGGTAGTTGTTAATCACACAGATTATTTTTTTTTTAATTGGATAAATCATAGAATAGTTTAGGTTGGAAGGGACATTTAAAGGTCACCTAGTCTACCCCCTCTACAATGAGCACGATCTTTACAAGCCTATGCCTGTACATAGTTTGTTCAAGTTCACAATTAGCTTCAAGGACAGGTTTACCTGCCAAACTGAATCAATCATAGACTGGTTTAGGTTGGAAGGGACCTTGAAGGTCATCTAGTTCCACCGCCCTCCCACCAGCCCAGGTTGCTCCAAGCCCCGTCCAACCTGGCCTTGACCACCTCCAGGGATGGGGCAGCCACAGCTTCTCAGGGCAACCTGGGCCAGTGCTTCACCACCCTCAGAGTGAAAAATTTCTTCCCAATATCTAATCTGAATCTACCTTCCTCCAGTTTGAAGCCATTCCCCCTCGTCCTATCAAGCTATACCTAAGTAGAGAAAACTTCAGCCTCATTTAATCACAAAGCTTGCATAGTCTGATGCTAATACTCTTGTTCATCATAGCTCTTAAAAGGTAAAATGGCCTGACCTCAGCTTTTCATTCTGAAGTCTTCCACCTGTCCCACTCTTCTCCCCACCCCCTCACTCAGCCCAGCAATTGGGACATCTTGCCTAAAGACAAAGTAACACCAAAAAAAAACCCCAAAGGCTCCCTAAAAAGACAAGGCAGACTGACATACCATGCTGCAGCTCCCCTTAAGGTAAGGTTCCTTACCTTGCCTGTGTAGTATCTTAGCCAGCAGCAGCGCCGCAGCGGCCAGCTGAGCTGGGGAATACACACAAAGGCTTGTGTTTAAGAGGGACAGTTCACAAATGAAGCTGTAAAGGTGAAGAGTTCTTCTCTCCAGTGAGACCACATTTGACAATACTTCTTTGTAGTCCACAATGGTAGGTATCTAGCACATAAAGGAGAACACAGGTTTATTTTGGCAATTAATCATGGCAACAGAAGTCAAACACCAAGTATTTAGAACAGTTGTTTCTGGGAGATGCTGTTTCCTTTACATTAGGGTTGGTTTGTTTGTTTTACTACATTGACATTGAAACATTCTCCAGGGAAAGAATAAATTGACTCTTAAAACTTAAGTTTTAATCTCTACAGAAAGGCAGAGGGTTTTGTATCTGCACGCTTTGAAATATGCATGGTCTCCACAGCTGATTGAGAACATTCACATAACACCCCAACACCTTAGATAAGGAGAAGTGCTAATTGCAACAGCCTAATTTGAGTAGCAGCCCAAGGGGTGAAATATTCCATCCACTTGCCAAACTTACCCTTATCTTTCCTTCTAAGGCAGAAATGATCTCGCCCATCATTCTGACCAAGTCTTCATATTTGTACGTGTTGTCTGTTAGCCACACAGCTTCCCGTATTGTCAAGATCTCTTTGCTGATGAAACTGCAACATTCAATAACATTAACAGTTAGCCCCAGAAGAAAGGGAACTCGTGCACCTATGCACTAATGGCTTTGTGGCATATAAATGTGCTCAAGATGACCAAGAGTTAAACAACTTTATAAGGTACTTGTTAAACTTTATAAACCAACCTAGTTGGTTTAACAACTTTATAAGGTACTTTTCCAAGTACAGACCAGGAAAGAAAGAATGGCAGCTCTTCATTTATTTCATCTTTAAGATGGAACCACCTACTAGAATGTCCCTAATTCCTCATTTATGAAACCTCTCCTAGGTTAAGATGCAAGATATTAAGGAAAATAATACAGAATCATTTTCCACCGCACCACGCGGTTCATCTGAGCGTAACAGACTAAACCAGGTAACACCACCACTGCAGTTGTTCATTACAGGGTTACTTATGCTAATAATGGCGTGAAAAGACTTCAGTTGCTGATGCATTTAGACCAATCCACTGCTATGGAGTTATTTCATATTTAAAAACATGTCCAAGGAATTACATTTTGTGTCTTATTTATAGAGACTGTGTGAACACAGTCCAAGCAACAGTCAATGTAGAAAGAAGCCAAAGATTCTTTCCAGTACTATTATTATTAACAAGGCGAGGGGGAAGCTTCAGCTGCAGAAATTAATTTGGATGACCACAATAACCACATCTGTTCACCAGCCAGCACCCCTACCGTGTGCAAATGACCATGCAGGCTATTCCCAAAAGCTGGAGTCGAGCCCGAGGTACAGGTCTCAGCTTCAAATAACGATCCACGCATCCCACTGTCATGTGAAGGCATAGGCTAGAAAAGTCTTTCATGGTAGCCACTTCTACCAGCCAATCAATCAGGATGTACCTAGGCAGGAAGGAGAGACAGTCTGTGCAGTCAGAAGCTACTCAAACCCATGCTGAACACCCTCCCCACGCCTAGTTACTGAGTCCCTTCCCCGATGAAAAATTCCAAGCCAAGAAATTTCACCAAAAGAATTTTCAGAAAAGTGACACGTTGCACCGAGATGAGGATTTGCAGCCACAGGTCTGTTATCCTCTGAAAGGTCAATGGCCTTCTTAAGTTGTCCGTGAGACGGAATTAGAAACTATCTTATAGTGGGCACTTGGGTGGGTAGGGCGTATCAATTAGGAGGCTAAAAGCCACCTAAGGTAACTAGAGAGTAACTATAGCTCCATGTCAAATGGTGTCTCTAGTTCTTGAAGAACTTGTTAGTCTTGACAGATGCAAGAACTGGAAGCCCAGAGAAAACCTCACATGCCTCATTTGTGGCCAGCAGGTCAAGGGAGGGGATTCTTCCCCTCTACTCTGCTCTGAAGCCCCCAACATAGGAAAGACATGGAGCTGTTGGAGCAAGGCCAGAGGAGGCCCCGGAGATGCTGTGAGGGCTGGAGCCCCTCTGCTGGGAGGACAGGCTGGGAGAGTTGGGGGTGTTCAGCCTGGAGAAGAGAAGGCTCCGGGGAGACCTTCTTCCCGTGCCTATAGGGGCTACAGGAGAGCTGGGGAGGGACTTCTTACAAGGGCATGGAGTGACAGGATGAGGGGGAATGGCTTCAAACTGGAAGAGAGTAGATTTAGATTAGATATTAGGAAGAAATTTTTCCCTGTGAGGGTGGTGAGGCAGTGGCCCCGAGAAGCTGTGGCTGCCCCATCCCTGGAGGTGGTCAAGGCCAGGTTGGACGGGGCTTGGAGCAACCTGGGCTGGTGGGAGGTGTCCCTGCCCAGGGCAGGGGGGTGGGAACTGGGTGATCTTCAAGGTCCCTTCCAACCCAAACCATTCTATGATTCATTTCAGTTCTCCACTGGGGCTTGAAATATGGGCTCTAACACTTCCTCTTTGCAAAGTGTCATGTGTTTCTCTGATTGTACATAACACAACACAGAAGAGTAAAACAAACGACCTCATTCTAGATTTGTCTCCCTCTGCACCTGTAGAGGGAAACAGGCAATGGTTTCTGCTGTGTGGCCTGACTCCTGGGTCTGAGATTTTACCTCATCGTTTCATTCATTCCTTTCTGCACAGTGAAGATACTTTGCTTGCTGATGGGAACGGAAGCTTGAAAGATTTGAGACACCACTTCACTGGAAGATTTTGCTTCTAATCCTAGTTGGTTTCCATTCCCACAAGCTTTGGCTAAAGCTATCTGTAGCAGAGAGAACATGAAACAAAGTTTTTTTTTTTTTTTTTTTTACCAAGTCCAAACTAAAGCAGCACAGGATGGTCCTGTAATTTTCTTGCTGGAAACAGAGACTGAACATGACAAACTACTTGAAAGGTAACAGAATCTGTAGTTCTTAGTTTGGCTTAAGTGTTGGATGCACACATTATTTGGGGGTAGGCTTTTAAGTCCATCAAAAGATGCATCCTCACTCAGATTGTACCACAGACGTGCAGTATTTTCCAGAAGAGGGGGATGTGCAGAACAAATACACACACTCATATATAGACATTATTCAGCAATGCTGACCCTGCTTCTAAAGAGCGGAGTCTAAGCCTACAATGACAGCATAGGAAAGACCAAATGAAAACAGTTTTCCTGGGAAAAGTCAGTCTTACCTGTGCTTCCCAGCAGCCCTTCGCTGCGTAGTCCCGTAACTTCCTGAGACTTTGGAGGTATCTGCCAGGATCTGCCATCTACAGAGAGGAATGTAAACAGATTTCAAAAACCATTACTTTTACACAACAAACAGGATTGTAGTACTAATACCCAGAAAAAACACCACTGCCTGTGGGTACATCTATTATTTCAGCAACCAGTTGATTTCTCATCACGACAACATTGTTTTTAAGAAACTTTCTTCAGTTCTTGCCCAAGGTCTCACAGGAAATGAGACGGGTCACTCGGGATTCCAGCACGAGAGCTTTGGCAGATTTATTAATGGCGATGTGGGCAGTCTCCCCGCTCCTTGGCTCCCAAGTGAGCCAATACAATTACCAGCCAGCACTGCCTGTGCCTTTAGCAGTTAGCGTAAAGGAACTTCTGCTTGCACTTCGGCTACAACTGCTCGTAGACTCATTTACTTTAAAGACCAAGGCAGGCACCAAAGTGCACTTGAGAGTGTTCTTGGCACTCTTCTGGTTTATAAAGAAGGTAAGCTCTGAGGAACGGCAATTTCTTTCTGTGTTATGTTCATCGCACATAACGGAGGTCCAGAAGTTACAGTGAAAAAGTTGTTTTGAGACAGAAACATTCTACTTACAGCAGCCTTTCTGTTACTTTCCCAAAGGAGGTAGGAGCTGTTTAAACAACCCTGCTTTGCAGATTCTTCAAACATTTCAAGGGATTCTTTTCTTTTTTCTTCATCCTAAGAAGAAAAGTCATATTGACATTTTTGCTGTCCAGCCCACTGGGTGCCAGATCTCCATGCTACAGCCTGAAAGCTCTGTACTGAGCAGCATCAACCAGTTGCGAGTCCTCTTCAGGCTACAAAGGGTGCTCTTACATCCACTCAGAGCTGTAGTTTGAAGATCCAGGCTCAGGAAGCAGTTAGGGGTTTTCCTCAGCTAGACAAAAGCTTTTTGGCTTGCTTGCCACTGAAGGCTTTTCTTTTTTTCTTTTTTTGATATGCATTATGACTGGAAGGCTTCCTTTGGGACCTGAACACACTGCAAGCCCATGATCAAGCCAAAATTAATTTCACTCTTTGTAAAATTCAATAAACTAAGTTGATAACATTCTTTTGAACAACCAGTAAGTTAAACCTCATGAGAACAGAAATTCCTAGGCCACTTGAGGAATATAAGAGCATTTGGCTGATTTTTCTTTTTTTAAAAATCAAAGTAAACAGCATTAGCATCACCAAAAAAAGTACCCAAACACATCAAATCAGAAACGCTGCTCACCTCAAAGAGACTCAAGACCTTAGCCAAGCAATGGAGAATAGATCCTTTTTGAGCCTGAAGAAAAAAACAAGATAAATCAGTTAAAGATAAACAAAGAACAATAGCAATTTTTGCTTGCAATTCCAGACTACAGTTTTGTTTGCCTTTCAATCATTCCCCCCCTCCTTGCTTTTCTCAATATTTTGTTATCTTTGATACAGTACTGAATCTCTCAGAAGAGACAGTACAGGCCTCCGGCACTCATGATATATCAAGTGTAGTTTAGCAGTAAACTCATTAAAATGATCGATCCACGGCCATTTAAGCAACAAGAGCATGGGAGCTCCTTGGGGAAACAAAAATGTTTTTTCCAAAAGGACTAGACACAGGTACTAGACCCTATTAAAGTCACGGGCAGAAAGAAGTCTTACTTTCGCCAACCGACACTCTGCTTTGAGACTCTCATAGACCACAGCTTTACAACAGCTTCCACTCAAGGACCAGGGAGGACGGATAAAAAGCCAGATAAACGGGGCTGCGCACACATTCAAACGCTCTGCCAGACTGAAGAAGTGAGATGCCTTTAACCCATTCACTTCTGCACGGCCCTCGTCGGAGATGGACACTGAACAACAACAACAGAAAAAAGCAAGAAATTAATTCAAGTTTATTCGTGTGCTTGGTGTTTAGTCAGGCCAAGACAGACAGTAGGATACATCAGGAAAAGACTGAACAGTGTTTTTCCTTTAGAGCTTTAAAAATCGTGGAAATGGCAAAAGAATCTTAAGTAGATTTTTTTGAGCAGTAAGAGAAACATCCTACTACAATCAGTCTTTACAAACGTATAACCCTAAGCGTGCGTGTGGGAGTGTTCTGCAAATACCAACACTCAAAGCAATGTTAATTCCTATCAGTGCACAAATTGGTGTGCAAATCACCTGCCTTGCCAGCACCCTCCGCAAGGAGGCTCCTCCTGTCAATTCTCACTCCCTTTCGTTACATTTATCAACCTAGGTAAGCAGCCAAGTTTGATCAGAAGTTTACAAAGGATAACTTTGAAACATGAACTCATAAGCTATCTACTGACTTCTTTTCTAGAAGAGCTGTGCACTATACTATCATTTAACACCTGGCAGCTCAGTGCTTAAGCTGCACTGAAAGGTAAAACTGAAGAGGCGTGAGAGCAAATGAGACCTAACCACACACTGAGGGCAGCAAGCTGGCTCTGCACTTGGAGCTTCGTAAGCAGCCAGTGAAAGAGCTAACTTGAGCATGAGACAATCGGCCTGATCTGTATCTACAAATAAGCCTTTAGCTCATCTACATTTCCTTCTGTCATGCCATCCTCCCCAAAAACTCGAGTACAAGCTTCCATACTTACAGCCTTCATTGTACAGGTAGGCTATCCCCAACTTCACAGCAGCTTCGAAGTTACCCCTTTCAGCAGCCCTGAGTGGGAAACAGAGAAGATATCTGAGGTTGAAATCCGTAGGTGCTTCCAGGCCCACATCCTCAGACAAGTTACTTCAGTGGAAGCCAGGCTGTGAATTTGGTGACCACCAACCATAAGCATATGTGCTTTCACATCAGAAGTTAAACATAAGTTATGCTGAGGCTTTTCTCACTGCCCCCCTTTTGTACGCCAATATCCAGGATAACGTGACAATTCATAGGAATTGTTTCCCATTCCCATGCAACAGCCCCAACGCCAGAATGCAATATCATTTTTGGTATTGGTACCCTCAAGGACATGCACAAAGCCCTTGTGCTCCTCCCTTCTGAACTGATGTGCACACAGTAGGCTTCTCCAGAAAGAATACATGCATCACATCAAAGAAGGAATCGTCAGAAGCAAAACAATTATCGTGACATTTAAACTGACGGATCCCTTCAAATCAGATGGATAAAGACACTCTGTCCTTTTTAAGCAGATTTATCATTAGCCTTTCAAACTTCACTTATTTTAGTGGTGAAATTTACCTATTTTTCAATACACTGGTTCACACAAGAAGTGACCAAACCAACTCAGAAATATGGTTATGCTCTTGAGCCTCTGATCTCACTTGCACATTCACACAGAAGTGCCAGTAACATATTTTTAGTTAGTGTGCTATGTTCCAGTATGGAATATTAATGCCCTCAAAGATAAATAACTTTGGTATACACAATGAGCCCTGCGTCAGTTAAAGAGACAGCAGTTATAAGCTGCAGCTTAGACACGAAATCAACAATTCTTCATCTCCCTGAGCAAAGACTTCTACAAAAAGAGAAAGTCAGATCCCCCACTTAAGGTGAGGGCTGATGAGAACTGTGTATCTGCCTTCAAACACCCTCTTGTACAACGTCAGACAAATTTGATTCTTAAAGCTTACCTTTCAAACATCTTCAGATTGTTTGGAGAAGGCCACATTTCTTGGAAACTTGCACATGCCCAAACACTAGCATGATTATCCACAAGGTATTTAAGATGTGAGTGCACCTGCAAGGGGGGAGCATAAAATAATAAATACTAAAATAAAGCGATCAACGGAAAAATAGTTCTTTGCAATTGAATTTCAGATAACTAGGTAACTAATTAATCACAAATTAATCATAACCTGTTACCCGCCTAATCATCATTATGGCAAGAGATGCCAAACCAAACTAATTTGTTCAGCCACGGCAGTCTAGCAGGACAATTCCCACAGAAAATTTACGCAGCGCACTCAAATACTACTGCTCATCTGCTTGAGTACTGAGAAATAAAACTGCCACGGGGATAGCAAAAATCTAATTGATTACAGCACGTATTCCTTGGTTTTCCTCAGGTCTGCTCTGCCAGGAGAAGCCAGCCTGGTCCGTGTGCGGTCCTGGCTGCTAGTGGCAGAGAGAAGGCAGGGCGCAGCACCGAGGGGAAGCAGTAGCAGACTCACGGCTCTGACAGAGAGGATGTCCTCAGCAGGAAGGCCTTTCAGAACATGAAAAAGAACGTCCTCAGGCAGACTTAACAGCGTCAGAACTCGGGGCCGTTTTCTTATTCTTCGCTTTGAAGGGAAAGAAAAACACCTGGAGCACCTACAGTGAATCACTGGAAAACAAAAACATGGGACACCTCCGTTAGTGACAGAACAGTACAAGGAAAAAAGGCACTACAGTATGCACACATGTATGAACACGTCTTTACTTGAGTACCTATTTACTGCAGCATAGCATGCTTCTTAAAACATATTAATCAGAGAGATTTAGCACATGTTGTGTAATTCTATAAGACTAAACCACAAAGCGACTTGTTGAATTTGGTCAATTAAGCTAAGAGGCTCAGAAAGGATGAGTCAAGTCCCCTTCATCGAGGAGAACCCCTCTCTGCCCTCACTCCATCATTTGACTGTCTTTCATTAAACTTTCACTCCTACAACCTCATTTACCTCCCCCACGCCCCAACTTTTTCTTCTCTGTTGACAGCAGTCCTTGAAATGTGATTGGGGAGATGAGGAAGTTGAGAGCCACCAAACCAGCCCACGCCAGAGTGCATCTTTCTCTGCAGCCAGTTGCTGCCATGGGTGCTCATGGAAGACCCCTATGAACCAGGGAGCCCTTTTTTGAAGTTTCAGTATTCAGAGGCTAGAGGCATCGCCTACATCTTCTGTTCCTCGTTAAGACAGAGTTTACCTTCACTGCATTCGCCAAGAGAGGAAAATGATCTAGCAGATGAGGCAAACCCAGACGAGAGTCTAGCTAACTAACAGCAGAAATTCAGATAGGTGAAAGGTGCTAGCAGGGGAGGGGGAAAAAAAAGCACATTCCCCACCTCCAGCCCACAAGTGGCAGTGAAGGATCACCCTCACCGAGTAGCACTTGGGTAGGAGGACCTGAATCACCCCTGGTCCATGCTGTAACTCAGAGCCCTGCCGTGCAGCAGCGGAGATGCCAACACTGCTCCTTCCCACAGCAGCCTCTCGCAGGAGCAGTACACACAAGCAACAGAGGCCCTTTTCTGAGCAAGGAAAAGGCGGCACATCATCTTTGTAGGCATGAGGGCTCAAAAAAAAATAAATCCTGAAGTGAAAGCTTGAGTCCCACAAATTAAAGGGCCACGTAAGGGCCTTTGTCTTTATCACAGAAGAGTTCTTGGTTGCATTTTTCAAATCTGGTTTAAGTCTTACACAAAGAGATTATAATTGGGAAATTTATTTACTGACTTTTTTCTTTAAAAGGTTAATGAGAAGACATAGACTCCTCTAGAGAGGCCAATGCTGCGCTACATGCCTGTGCTAGCATTGCTTACCCTATGTCACTGGTTCATTTCTAGCTTGAAGGTTTTTTTGACTTAAAAGTCATAGCAGTAGTATAATACACATACCAAACCACCACATATTATCTGTGAAGTAAACCAAGTCAGAGTTCTGTAGTCTCACAAGATTATAGGGTCAAAGGCATAAGCTGAGAGAATGATTCAGCTCAAGTGTTTTTACAACAGAAGTAGAAGGCGGCTGAAAGGTCAAGGTGAAAATAGAGAATTTTAACGAGGCAGATATTTTTTTCCAAGAATATTTGTTCCCCTTTCATCTGCTCTTCTACTTTAGGTGCTTAACATCTCCTGGTTATAACCTACTATATGGGAAACCTCATGATCTTATACTAAACTTCAGTTCTTCACACACAATTTCAGTGAGAGACCGGAGAAGCACCGCACTGCATTTCTCTTTGAGAAGATAAGAGCAACAACTCTTTCCAGCTATGCACACAGCGAATGCAAGAAATGTACAGACCAGCCACTTACACCCTCCACTCTCTCTGAGAACCGGGAAGTCTCACCGACTGCCTAACCACTACCGAGTTTACAGGCAATCTGTTGGAAGCAAAGTTGCTGCATCAGACTCAATTACTCAACACAGTTTTTTCAATTTGCAAAGGGAAGGTTATCTGGGTTTTCAGCAGGATCCTTAGGAGGAGCCTGCAGACTCCTAAGGGGTCCAAGAACCACGGCTACCGCTGTGCTAATACAGGTTTTTCTGTTCCTATATGAAATAGCACTTCAGGTTTAATGAAATGAGCCACCAGCCTGATAGAAAATGGCATCCAGCGTCTCACCAGTAGCACATCCCTTACCTGCCTTTGATTAAAAAGCTATCCCCATGAAAATACAAACTTTTTGTTGTGAACACCGCTACCCTTCGCATCCTCTTCCACTTTCTGGAAGAAAGTTCAGCACTATTATTGCCATGAAAAAGAAGTGGGACTTCCACACCGGTGTGTCAGATAAACCTGTACAGACACCCAAACGGCTGTGGCGTGCAGGGTACGCGGGCAGCCCCGGGAAGAGAGAATTCCATATCGAGTGACAGGGAGATTTTCAATGTGTCGCCTCACATAATAACAACAACAAAAAAATAAAATCAGCGTGTTTTAGGCCGGAAGAGGCCTCTGGAGACCACCGGGCCCACCCACCCTGCCCCAGCGGGGGCCACCACTGGTGGGCTGCCCGGGCCACCTCCGCTCGCCCAGGACCGAGCCCCCACAGCCGCCCTTCGAGCAAAACCCGCTTTTTCCTGCGTCTGAAGGGGGTTATCCCGCACATCCCCGCAGCGGGAGGCGCCGGGCCCTTGCCCCCCCCCTTCCCCGGGCCGCGGCCC
>VZSZ01011228.1:370753-391422 GCA_013398815.1 Ibidorhyncha struthersii | reverse complement strand
GGGGAGGAGAGGCCGCCGCGGAGCTCCTCAGAGGTGAGGAAGCGGCAACCCCGGAGCCCGCGGCCCGGTCCGCACTCACCGCCCGCCTTCATCGCGGCGCGTCCCCGGGGACGGAGCGGACAGTACCGGCCACCGCGACAGGACCGGCGCCGAGTGAGGGGCCTCCAGGGGGCGGGGCCAAACCGGCCGGCGAGGGGGGCGAGGCTCCCAGAGGAAGAACACGCCTCCTCGTCCTCAGACACACCCCTTCGGCGCTCAGCGAGGGTCAGGGAAGGCGCAGGCGGCGAGCTCCGCCCGGGCCACGGCCTCCGAGGCGCCTCCCCGGGGCGGCCGGAACTCCCCCCGTCCGCCATAGGCCCAACTCGTCTGAGCCCCGCCTGCCAGCCGCGCGCACTTTTTTTTTAAACACAGCAGCCTCGGCGATTGGTCGGAAGGCGGAGGAGGGGCGGTGCGTGCCCCGCCCCGCGGGCTGTGATTGGCCGTCGAGGATGCGAATTCGAATTGGGGCAGTTGGCGGGCCGAGCGTGTCGCGGGCACGGCGGCTGCGGCGCATGCGTACTACGGGGGCAAGGCCTTCCCCCTCCCGGTGTGGGGGTGTCGCCATGGCAACGGGCGCCGGTTGCGGGGCCATTCCCCTCAGGGCCGCGGCCATATTCCCGCCGCCCGTGGCAGCGGGGGCCCGGCGCGGCGGTGGGAGCCTGCGGCCAGGGCACCTCGGTGGCCCGGGCTCTCCCCGTGGGCCGTGATTCCCTGTGCTGCGCCAGGCCCCAGAAGCCTTCCCCGCCGCCATGGTGCCGCTCACCCGCAGCCACCCCGCTGTGGCACCCGCCCTTGCCCAGCCAAGGGAGCTGCGCCAGAAAACTGCTGAGGGAACGCTTGTGTCTTGTCTCCACCTAATATATTTACACCTTGAGTATCCAGGGCGTAAGGTGTGCTGGAGCAAGACCTGCATGCCCACTGGAGGAAGGAGCAGGGCTGCCCGTGCAGAGGCCATTTCGGATGTTCTGAGCTGCAGCATCGCCCTGTGCCTCCACAGAGCCCAGCTCCTGCCCCTGCACGGCCTCGTGTGAGGGTGAGGGGGATTTAGGAAGACAATTAGGAGTCAAAGTTCAAACCTGAGCCAAGGATTCAGTGGAAAGCGCTGATCCTCAGAAGGCAAAGAGCAGAGAACGATAAAGAGATATAATGAAAAGGCAGGCAGACGAACACAGCGATGAAGGGAAAATCAGTCATTGCTTTAGCTCACTTGAAGGTTTTTTTGGGCCATTAAGGAAAGAGCAGGAAGAAGAGGAGCTGTCGTTTTGTGGGACGTAAAATGACCGTGTCACGATTTGTGGTGGCTGGAATCTTTCCCAACACTGTGTACCTTGAATAAACATCGTCAGTCCCAGCGCAGTTGAGGTTTCTTCCTGGTAGCGTGTGTATGAGTTTTATTTAAGTACAACCTTAGCTTTCACAAGCATTTTTCATCAGTAGAACAGGAACTTCTGTGTGCTTCTCTGCACACACACCCTTGCAAGAGGTTGGAATAGCTTTGAAATCCCACCAGCGATGTCTTTTTATGGTCGGAGAGGCTGAGCCCAGGCAGCTAGATGCCTTGTCTGAGCTCGCGCTACGGCGCTGGCCGTGCTGGGACTGGCAGCCCACTGCATTGACGCACAGTCCTGTGTGGTGACCGCGGGGGATGAGCTGCCGTGGACAGGCTTTCTCCCATGCAGATCCACCTCCGCCTCCATCCGTAAAACTGCGTAATATTCCTGGGGAGCACTGCAGCTGCTGACGTGGAAAAGCAGTGCCAGGAGCACAGGGAATATTTAGCTTCTTTTAATTGAGAGGTGTTTTGAGTTAAAAAGTTAATCACGCTGTCAGCTTTTGTTCCTTATTTCTTCTCCCCCTCACAGCTGTTTCTGCCAACTAAAAATAAGTTGAACCAGCAAACAAAACATGAATAATCAGCTCCCCACGGAGAGCTAAAATACCAGCAGGAGATTGATGCTCCTTGAGTCATAGGTGATCCACGGTGCAGAGTCCCCTCAGGTAGATCCCATTCTTTCCAGCAGCAGAGAAAGGCAGGGCATGGGGGAGGTTATATTTGAGGGATGGTTTATAGCCGAAACTGAGGTGGGCACAGGGAGATGGGATTTGAGATTTTTCAGAAGCAGTGAACTTTGGCCTGTTTTGTCCTCTCCGTAATCAGACGGCAGAACACCCAGATGGTTTTATCACTGACAGTCAAACCAGATTGGAGGGTGACCAGTATGTGGTGGGATTCACGTCGCCTAAACACAGCCATCTGGCAACATCTTCGAAAGCCTGTGGTGTCTGCAGCCCCCTGCCCAGAGCCGGCACATGGGACAGGAGTATGACCTGTGCCCTCTCCAACGGGCAGCCGGACACTGGGTTGGATATGCCGTTCTTCACACTTCTGTACCTGCTCGGAAAGGCATTAAACAGTTAGGAGTCAGTCCCTACAGAGGAAAAGGCTGGTTACCGCGTGCTTTAATCACCGTTGCCAGCTCCTGAGCTGGATTTCCCTAATTTATCACGCCTCTTTCTCCACTGAAGAGCAGGCAGAGGGTTGTGTTTCTCCTAAATGGGAATGCCTCTTTGCTCCCTTCACATCTGTTGACTGTGGAAGTGAGAGTAAATACAACAAAGGTCTTTTCTTTTTTTTTGCTTCGATTGCTATGATTTAAACAAAATTAAACAAAGGTGTAACACTTACTCGCAATACTGCCAAACCTGTGATTCTTCTGGGGGCAAGAGCTGTTGCGACACTAGCTCAAGTTTCAGTCAAGGTGTTGATCCTTCTTATGAAGGGATTCAAGGGCCCAAGACCGTGGCATCTAAGCAATATGTCCATGGTCAAGAGCAACATTGCCCTAAAATAAAAATTTGCTGAAAAGACCTTTTGGTCAGGCAAATACCAGCTTGCACTTTTTCAAGTCCATTTATGAGAGAAATGGCATTATTCGCTACACAGATTATCACTCACTGATGTCCTGTTTCTCAACAACTTCAGCCTTTTAAGCCTTTAAGCCATATGGGCGTTTGTGAAAGTCTTTTTAGTGCTAGTCTAGTTTTCCAGCCTAATTTGTACATGGATTGTGATCAGATTCAAACATGCAGATTTTAAGGAAAGTGCAAAGATGAAGAATTTCAGTCAAATAGGACTTAACAGAGCACTGGAACAGGCTGCCCAGAGAGGTGGCGGAGTCTTCTCTGGAGATATCCCAAACCCACCCTCCTGTCCAACCTGTTCCAGGTGACACTGCTCTGGCAGGGGGGTTGGACTAGATGATCTCCAGAGGTCCCTTCCAACCCTGAGCATTCTGTGATTCTGTAACAGAACGTGATATAAACAAATCTGAACATAGCATCTCCTCTAATGTCTTCAGCTAGCGAATGTTAACGAGCAGCTTAATTTGGACATTCAGAATGTTTTCAGTGTGGTGAACAAGTTGCAGACAAGCAACTAGACACTAGAGGTTGCGTTACATGCCATCGCAAAAGTAATTTCATTTAGATTTACAGTAAAACGACATATGTCTACGTTGTACAGTGGAGCTGTGTGGTTTGCAGAGGTTCTTTCCCCCAAGACTACCACTGTCTAAGATAATTCCAGAATTGAAAACAAAATGACTGTGATATTATAGGGCTACATGGAAGTTAATTAGCCAAGCTGAAACCCAAGAGTAATTAGCTCAGCTGCAGCAACATCACAGCTATACTGCCTTCAGGATCTAGCATTGCTGCAGGGTCTGATGAGATGCCATTTCACATACGAGGATGCCTGAGGCTAGGAAAAAAGCATGCAACATGGAGTCATTTTGCTACAATTTTTACATAGTCCATGATTATTCAATCAATAAACACGTTAGTTTTATATTATAATGGCTGACGAATGCATTCAGTCAATTGTAAAATGGTATCTTTGCCACAGTTCAAGGGGCAAACAAAAGCGATATACACCATTTAGTGGATGAAAGGCTGAAAAGCTCTATGAATTTTCCTGGCAAATCATTCCCTGCTGTCATAAGGCTCAATTACTGAGAGGGTAGAAGAGCCAATTTTCTCGTGAAAGAGCTGATCCTCAATTGAAATAGTGGTACCAATCTTTGTAACTTCTCCCATCTCACTTTTAAAAGGGTGATGTAACTCAGTTCAGTACACTTTTAGCACAATATAATAACTACGGGGCTGGAGAAGAAAGTTGCTGTCCAAGGGAGGAAAGAGCTTCTGCAGATCTGCAAATCCAGCTTCAAATTGGGTGGAAGTGTTTCTCTGAGGCCCTTAGATAACGAGGCAACTGTGGCTAACATTTTATGTCAGGACATCTCAGCATATTCTCTAATGGCCACATCCTGTAGATATTTCCGCATAACGTTACTGCGTATAATTTGCAGTCCCTGCGTTTTAAGTTCGTACTAACATTTATTAACGATGCTGTTTGGAGGCAGTGCTGCAAATCAGCAATGTGGGGCAAGGGCAGAGCACCACGGCTGTAATATTTCCATCCTTTTCCCCAAAGTGTATTTCTCTTTCATAAGGAACGCGCTTGGGAAACATCTCACAAGAGTGAAAACCTTCCTTTGCAAATCAGGACATGAAACAACCACGAGGTGGCATCAAACCCATATGGTGGGGCATCAAACCCTCCGCTGTTGGGGTTTTGTTTCCAATTCTGAGGACATCTCCAGTGCACAAGTCCTAACCCAGGAAGGAGTGCATTGACATTTTAGAAGCAGAAGCTCTTCATTTTACAAACCTTCTTCACGCTTGGTACTGCTGTGTGTAATTTCACTGCCTTCCACGAGTAGTACTGCTCCACAGTAGTAAATGACTGTGAATCAGACTATTTGCCTGAAGTAGGTTAATGCAGTGCTTTCCAAAATCCAGGTCTGTCCCCACCAAGGCAGAGGAAGAGCGAACAAATGGCTTGGCAGAAGAGGCCTGCGACGGGTTTCATTTTCCTGAAAAGGGGGCTGTGGTTTCTGCTGGTGCTGTCTGCCATCTGCCTCTAAAGTTGCAGTGCACGAGGTGAAACAAGCATAGAATCATAGACTGGATTGGGTTGGAAGGGACCTTAAAGGTCACCTAGTCCCAACCCCGCTGCCCTGGGCAGGGACACCTCCCCCCAGCCCAGGTTGCTCCAAGCCCCGTCCAACCTGGCCTTGACCACCTCCAGGGATGGGGCAGCCACAGCTTCTCAGGGCAACCTGCGCCAGGGGCTCACCACCCTCACAGGAAAGAATTTCTTCCTAACACTTAATCTGATCCTCTTTCAGTTTAAAACTGTTACCCCTTGTCCGGTTGCTACACTCCCTGCCGTACTGAATCAGTTAATGAATGTTAGCCCTGTTAGCCCTGAGGAGAAGGACTTGGGGGTGTTGGTTGATGAGAAGCTCTACGTGAGCCAGCGATATGCACTCACACCCCAGAAGGCCAACCGTATCCTGCGCTGCATCAAAAGCAGCATGGCTAGCAGGGTGAGGGAGGGGATTCCATGCCTCTAGTTTGCTCTCGTGAGACCCCACCTGGAATATTGGATCCAGCTCTGGAGCCCTCAACATCAGAAGGACATGGACCTGTTGGAGTGGGTCCAGAGGAGGCCACGAAGATGCTCTGAGGGCTGGAGACCCTCTGCTGGGAGGACAGGCTGAGAGATTTGGGGGTGTTCAGCCTGGAGAAGAGAAGGCTCCAGGGAGACCTTAGAGCCTTAGAGCCCCTTCCAGTCCCTAAAGGGTCTCCAGGAGAGCTGGGGAGGGACCCTTGATCAGGGAGGGGAGCAATGGAATGAGGGGTAATGGCTTCAAACTGGAAGAGGGGAGATTTAGATTAGATATTGGGAAGAAATTTTTCACTCTGAGGGTGGTGAGCCCCTGGCACAGGTTGCCCCGAGAAGCATCTTTTACTCCCATCCCATTCAAGTGGAACCTTATCGCTGGCCCGGCAGAAAACAGGGACCTTGGCCAATATCTTCCAAAAAAATAGCTGATTCCCTTTAAGCTCTTGCTAAAAGAGCTGCATTTTAAAGGCTTGAAGAGTATCACTTCTTAAAACCCCACTCTTGTGTGGGAGGGAGGTGCCTGGAGTGGAGCCAGCGAGCCATAATGGGAGGAAGGATTGCACAAGGCAGGGCTCTATCTGCCTGCTGCCGTAGCGCAGAGCCAAAGGCTCTTACCGTGACCAGGCGTTCTTGTCCGGAGGCTCTTGCTGATATGAGACATTCAATTTATATCATTTTATTTGACCCCCCCCGCCATGTTTTCAAGATCCTTTACGCAGATCCTCAGTGCCCTAGAGGCTGAGGTGCTGGGAAGGGGCTGTTGCACTGGGCCCATGATAGCTGGAGCCACCGGTGTTACTGGGTAGGGCTAACAGCAAACTGGCTCTCGTGCGTCTGAGCACTTCTTTCCCTACAAGTCCCTAAATGCCGTTGAAGAGGTCTGGGCCTTAATACTGCAGGGGAAAATCTTCAGAGTTAAAAGCCCCTGGATACCTCTATAGCTCCTTTTATGCTTTATCCTCCTCTCAGAACAAATTGGTCCTCCTTATCTTGCAAGGCTAAAAACTACAGATTCCCTTCTGTGCACAAATCCATCCCTGGAGGATTTCTCTCTCCCTGCCTTCCTTTGGGGGCCCTCACTGTTATCCCTCCACCACAGGAGTTAGGGGTACCCCATCTTTCTCCCCTTATCCTCCAAAGGACTTGGGCAAGCTGCCCTCTTTGCATCGGGGAAGCACAACCCCGGCTCCTGCTGGGACGGCCTGAGAAAATGGGCCGAGGGGGGGACGCCTGGACGGCCGAGCTCAGCTCCCCCATGGGCACAGCACCCATCCATGCTTGTTTCCTTGGGGAGAGACCCCCGAGCGTGTCCTCTGCACATCCTGTGCTACTATGGGCCGTGAAACAGTCTTCAGTGCTCTACTACATGTTTTAGAAGCACCGTTAGAAAAAGCAGAAGAAAGGAAAAAACACATACCTAACCCGTTACCCACCCGGTGCTCACAGGCCAGACCACAGCTCGGTGCTTCCCAGCAGCTCTGGGTCCCTGGGAAGCCCTCGCCCACCTTCCATGCGAACTCTTGGAATAAAAACATGAATAGCTTCGTTACAGCTGAAGCACAATTTGCCATGAGTAGCTACGCATATTTATATCTATCATGTACTTTGCTGCTCCACGCAAGTGAATGAAGAAACCGCCTGGGTCCAGCTGGGCTCCAGATTGCTGCGTATACAGCTCATGAAGGCTGGCTATACGTGCTGCCGATCTCCGTATAGCCAAGCACTAATTCGTCGCAGAAGGTGGCGATGCGCCCTGAGTTTCAGAACACGTAAAGGAATCCTGTCCTAGTTCTGCGTGGTTCCTCGCTGATTACATGGTCTCCACCACTTAATACTGGGTGTAGGGTTGTTTTTATTTCCTGTAAAGAACAGAGTGTTTGGCAAGAGAGGAGAGTGAGAATGACAACTGTGTACACATTTCACATATTTCTGGTATTATTTCTCCTCCGGAGAAGAACAGAGCTGTTATTAATAATCACCTCGCCAAGTTTCTGCATTGATATTTTGAAATGAGCTGGGTGTATAATTTAGGAACCACAGGCAAGGGAGAAAATGTGCTTTCAATTGAATTTGAAATGGGTGGAGAGTTGATGATGCAGAGAGATAAATGACGGCAATTCTGGAGGGCTAGAACTGTAGTGGAAAAAGACATTTTCCAGACTTTATGAAGCCAGAGGCATCGCAAGGGCTTGAGGAGCGAAAGGAGGTACAAGAGGGGGAGACACAGGCGGAGTCCCTGCGGGTACAGTCCTCAGCCTGGAGCCGAAAACGCATTCAACCAGAGCTGAGCATCTCGAGATGGTGTCTCTCTGCACATCATGGACAGTGGGTGCTGGAGCCCGGGAGGTCCCGGGTGGCCATGGGGAAGGAGGCTGCAGTAGCAGGGCAAGGAGGGAAGCAGTCGCGAGCAAGACAGAGGCTGGAGTGGAGCTTAGACGCTGGTGCAGCATCTTCCGCTACTAGATACCTGGGGAAAATACAGATACAGACCCTTGGCAAGTGTATTGCTACTGTCAGAATGTGGCGGGTGCCCTGTGGAAGGAGTAAGGCTTTGAGAAACATGCGTTCGGTGTGTGAAGGATACAAGGTACACTGTAGGACTTTAGAAGTACTTGGCAACTTTAGTGTTTCATAGAATCATAGAATCATAGACTCGTTTAGGTTGGAAGGGACCTTGAAGATCATCCAGTTGCAACCCCCTGCCCTGGGCAGGGACACCTCCCCCCAGCCCAGGTTGCTCCAAGCCCCGTCCAACCTGACCTTGACCACCTCCAGGGATGGGGCAGCCACAGCTTCGCTGGGCAATTTTTTCCACTGCCTCACCACCCTCAGAGTGCAAAATTTCTTCCTGATATATAATCTAAATCTCCCTTCTTCCAGTTTGAAGCCATTACCGCTTGTCCTATCACTACATGCCCTTGTAAAAGGTCTCTCCCTGGCTCTCCTGGAGCCCCTTTAGGGACTGGAAGGGGCTCTAAGGTCTCCCCGGAGCCTTCTCTTCTCCAGGCTGAACACTCCCAACTCTCTCAGCCTGTTTCCTCTCTTGTAATCTATGATCTACAGAAACTAAGCTGCTATTAGAAAACAGAGGAAAGGCATGAACTGTTTCGCCATTAAAAGTGCAGGCTCTGGCTGGTGACTCAGTGCTGTGATGTCTGCCTGAGCCTCCCTCCAGTCAACCTGAAACGAAGACTCGGAAAGGGAAATTGCGCGGGATTACTGGTTGCTCTTATAACCCCAGCAAAATTAAATCTTCTTCCTGCAACAAACAAAATCCTTGCCCACGGCTAACCTTACAACGGAGTTTTCTCTTCTTGCCCGCATTCCAGTGCGGGTCTGCTCAGTCAACAGGACTAGTATTTGTCTTATTACAGCAAACTCACCTCTGCCAGCCTTAGAGCCACTAGTGCAAATATTCCTGGTGTGGTTCCTGGCACTGCCTGGCAGCTGATTGCTCAGCAGAGGACAGGCAACGAATGGGTGACAGAAACACCCGTTCCAGGTGTATGCTGCAACCACTGGCCAGCTGTGGTCACAGAAAAGCTTCCTTATCATAGAGCAACCATTTAGCAAACAGCAAAGCCCACACATTTAGAACTGCGGCATTCACGGCTCAGCAGCCCCCCAGTCCTGGGGACCCGTGGACCCCTCAGTGACACTTCTGTGTCCCCCCAAGCCTGAGCTGTCCCTTGCCGGTAACGCACAGCTGCCCTGCGGCAGCCCTGTGGTGAGTCCCCACCCAGCCGGTGCCCATGGCTTTGCGTAACACACGGATCACGTCCCAGCACCTGGTTCTCCTGCCCCTCGCAGGGTCCAGGGCGGGGGCTGCTGGCAGGACCCTCCGCACAGCCGCCTCCCTTCCTCGGGGCTCGGCTGCCTGTGTCCGAGGCCAGCTCTGGTATACATGTCCCAGACCCGGGGTCAGAGTGCTGTGTGGGACAGAACAGCAAGAAGCCTCATGGGGGTCTCCAGAGCTGCCTTTAAGCTCGGGCTCCTGCCCTCGGGGCCACCGCATGAGCTGCATTGCAGCTATGGCCGTGCTTGAGCCTGTCCCTCCCTGGTTTGGACCCTGACCTGCTGACTTGACTTCTTGGCTTGACCTTGGACCAAGTCCTACTCCATTAAGGGATGCTGTACCCCTCCTTCCCAAATAGGCCATGTTTTCTCTGCGGTAGCATATGTCAAAATATGTTTTGGACGGTGATTAGAAGGCTGGAACACAATCTTCTGTGACTTGACTTGGATTAAACACAGCCCAGCCAGTATGAGCCTTGTAAACACGGCGGCTTCCAAGGAGCTAACAGTGGTGCATCTGCACCTCTTGTGAAATACAAGCCTCAAAGCCCTGCAAACACAAGGCATAAAAACGTCAGTCACTTTTCAGGCTCAGCTTCAGCAAAGCACAAATTTATGCACAGCTGCAATGGAAATTCATTTCCCCGAGTTTTCTGGTGCCAGGATTTCACGGTGTCTCCCATTACACTTTAGAGGCAATTTTCAAAGGTAGATCTTTAGAGACCTGGATTTGTAATACAAAAAAGAAGTGGAATATGAAACGTTGAAGAAAATCTTTTGAGCTCTCCGCAGACAGAAAGAAACCGCTTTCCCTTGTGTCTCTTGTCTCCTGCAAATAGATAATGACATGCATTAAATACAGGTCCAGATCCCCAAATGTATTTTGCCGACTAACTGCCATCGATTTTCTTTATGGACCGATGTCTTGTTTCTCCGTACTGTGCTTGCCTTGCCCCTCTTCACAGCAAACTTTGCAGGAGTGTGGGAAAGAGTCTGACTGCTGCATCTAATTGCAAGGAGAGTGAATCATTAACATATTTCTAAATAGCTCAACTAGAACAGAAAACAGAATCAAGCTGTAAGGCCACCGTCTTATTAATTAGAAGGGCAAAGGTAAGAATTAGGCTAGCAAAAACCTCCTGTATGAATTGTTTTGCAACGGAAAGTAAGCGATTGCAAAGCAAATAGAATTGGGCAATTTATGACACAGTTATTTTTGATTGCTTGTTGGTTTTGGTTTTCTTGTTTTTTTTTTTTTTTTTTCCAATTTGTTGCAAATCGTTTGGTTTGTTCTTTTTTTGTATATAATAATTTCCAGGCACACCTGGAGATGGGGAGAAATTGCAGCTCCTGTTGGAGTCCATGAGGCAGGAGGAAGTCTGTGTCACTGTAGGACACAGTCACTTTCTTTGCTTTTAGTTAATTGCCGCATAAAAAAAGTGACTCCATTTCTCTTGCCATCCCAATTGCCTTTGTTTCAGTCTGCTTCCCTGAAATTGCCTCGCTGAGTAAGTACCAGCAAAATGTCTGCCTCCCGCAGCGAGAGGCATCAGCCGCAGGCTCAGCCAGCTCTCCACAGCTGCAGCCGTGTCGGAAACCTAGTTGAGAAAAAAAAAGAATTGGTTCCTTCTTCGGTTGATAGCTCTTCGTCTGCTGCTGCAGTGGGTCAGTGTAGGGGGCTCCCCACATGGTATATCCAAAACACAAGCACTTCTGCCCACCTGGGCAGGCTAAGGAACGTTCCTCCAGCCGTTGGTGCAGATGGTGATCTCCATGAGGTGAGGAGATGGGTGAAGGGTGATGATTTCTCTGCCCTACCACCACCCTCTTCTGCACCTCCCCAGTAGCCCTATATTCTTCTGCCTTTTAGGCTTTTTAGCATTGAAACAGCTGGCCTGCGGGCTGTAATGACATCGCTTACCTCCCATCTGTTCGGTGCCTGCATGCTCACAGAGGAAGCTCTGGATTCGTCCTGCCTGAAGCGACGCAGCTGAGCAAACCACGGGCAGAAGCAGAGAGCATGCGGAAATCCCCGCCTGGCACAGTCGCCAGCCTCTCTGTCTGAAACATGAGTAATCCCTGTGCAGATGCTGGTTACGTTAGTGACTTGTACGCTTTGCGTGAGCTCTGGCTTCCAGCAACGCTCCCCAGAGAGCCGGGCTTCTTCGCTCCCCGGAGCGGTGGGATGGGAAGCACTGGCAGAGCGCCGAGGGGGAAAGACTTCTTAGTAAACCTTTCCACGACAACTATGATCTTTTGGAGCAGATGAACGCTCACCTGCAAAGGAAAACGGAGCTAGCGGACCTGGTGGACGCTGTTCAGCCATCCAAGCCAGCTTTGGGTTTTCCAGCCTGTTCTCGGTCACAGGAGTAGCTCACCTGAGGAGCTCCGCTGTGCCTGTTGGGATGCAGCTGATGGCTGACATTACTCACAAACCTGACAAAATCTCACAAGGGCACTAAAGATGCTCGACTTAAGTGGCAGGAGCAATTAAATTTCCTTTCTGCAACAACTGAGGCAGTGGATGCCACCGCAGAAGGCTCGGACCCCCACAGTATGGGGGTCTGAGCAGAAGCCCTGAAGGTCCCCGGTCATTTGAAAACTACCCTTGTGAAGTTTTCACAGCACAGCCACACGAAGCGGGTGCCGGGGAAGGGGCAGAGCTGTGGGGCCAGCATCCCAGTGAGGGAGGAGATGGGCACTGGCTGGGTAGGGATCGCATGGGCTTGAGCCCCACAGGAGACTGCTTTTAGATAAAGTGCTTCCACTGGAAGTAGGTGTGAATTTCTAAGCAAGGAAACTGTCATCCTGCTTGTTTGCACGGGGTTCAGGAAACCAGACTTTATGTGTGTTTTCTGGAAATATGTCCCATCACACTGAAGAACATACCTGACTGAGCTTTGCTTTGCGCCACTAGCAGAACCAGCTGTGCCCAGTCCCAGCTATTAAGGTGCCACACAGTCTAGACAAGATACTGGTTTTCACCTCCCATGGGTAGGAAAGTAAAATTTTCACCTTGTTCTGTGATGACCATGATGAAGGTGAAGAACAAATACTCATCCAGCCTAATTTCAGACATGAATTGATTTACTTAACCTAGGTCCTGGTGGGCACTGGTCCTGGTGTCGCCGGCAGCGAAGGGCAGGCGTCTTTGGCGAACGGTGAATCAGACGCCGTGCAGGTGGTATCACCCTGCAGAGCTCTCCATGAGAGGGACCCTGGTCGTTAGGTGCCAAATGCATAAAGTGAGGTGAGTTCAGGCACAGGTGACATCCTTGACGTTGGGAATGAAATCTACAGCGTACAACCCACAGGCTAACATCTCAGCTGCTGAACTGGCTTTCCTCTCACTCCAGCGCCGGTTAAATTAAAAGATGCTTTGTGCAAAATTACCCCCATGTTTAATTACCCTTGTTGGCATTACAATAGCAGTAAGTAGTCCTAGCTGCAGATGAGGACCCTGCTGTTTCAGGCTCTGCACAAGCACTGCAGACGGGGTCCTACCAGAAGCGTGTGCTCTCTTGGCACTGCGCAGCAACGTGATAAAGCTTTGGTCAAAAACACAAAAATCGCGTCCGATCCAGGAAAGCCAGGTAGTCACATACAGTGGGTTTGGCGATCACATTTTCCAGTTTCTGCTGTAAATCAAGATGGGTTTTTTTAAACATTTTATGAAATAAATCATTTGCAAGGGAGTCCTGGCTTGAGAAAAGGAAGTTGCTGACATGCTTGCAATTACATTTCTGGCTTTATGAGCTACAAAATTAGAAGTGATTTCTGTAAGTGGGCTGAGGGCGTAACAGAAGAAGCTTGGACAAGCAGAGCCAAAGAGACAAGCATGGGAATGCATTCAAAAAGCTGCCTTAGGCTCAGCCTGCGTAACGTGTTACTGACAGCTGGCCAGGAAGACACCAAGCGCGCTGCAAGGTCCAGGCCCTGTCCAAGGAATCTGCAACCCAACACCGTCAAACACGAAGCCAGGACACCGTCGGGGGGAGGAAGGGGAGCGTGTCTGCAACAGGAAGGAAGAGAAGAGCAATAAACACAGTTGCGGAAGCGAAAAGGTTGATGGAGGACTTTGGAAGGTAGGGAGTGACTGGCCAACAGGGGAAAGGATGGAGAAGGGGCAGCCTGAAGGACAGGAAAGGAAAGAGGAGACAGGAACGAGCAGTGGTAAGGAGAGAGAAAATAAGTTGGAACTCAATTTTTAATATTACTCACTGTGGATTAAAAAATGGGATTAAATAAGTGCTTTCTGTGAAAGTCCTGTTGTTGTCCTGCTGCTATGACACTGTGTGCTCATCAGAGCATGTGTCCACTGTGCTGGGTCCTGCGAGGTCATCGCCCCACTCTGTGTTTGTGGCACACGACAGCCCCTCCTGGTCCGCGCACGGGAGGACAGGTAACGGCAGAGAGCTCCGCAACTGCTTCCAGCGCTGGAGCAGCACCTCTGCCGTCCTGAGCACTTCCAAGGGATGACCCAAACTTCTTCCCAGACCCTGGACCCTGATGGCACCAGGAGGATGAAGAGTCAGGCCAAAACCTCTGAATGGGCCTTTCGTGGCATTGCCCCCCATGCTACCAGCAACTCCATGGTTAAACAGTATTACCTTCTTCTGATAGCTGTCTTCAGTAATTATAAAATTTCATTTTCTTTGCGGTGATGCTGTAACTTAGTGAGCTGGAAACATTCCCAGAGAGGAAAGAAAACGGTACTCCAAAGACATTTATTTTAATTGTTTTATGAGGCACCCATAGAAAATGGCACTAAGTTATATCTAAAGAGGCAGCGTTAAAGCATGGGCGCTTCTCCTCCCAAAGTGGCACCTCACGCTGCATCTCTGACAGATCCACTGTGCCTCTAATGTGCTTTTTCATGCTGCTGTGTGCTCTTTGCAGCTGATTGATAGGTTTATTTTCTGCCCTTAGCATCTAAGATGACTGTTAGTCAGCTTGGCTTGAACTTCCTCAGACTGAGATAAGAGCAAAGTTGCCAGGAATCCAAGTGATCTCGGAGAAGGGTACTAAAAAGCCTGACTCTCCTGTCACTTGCAGCGCCGTAACCTTGGGGAGCTGCCGTCCTGAGCACGGACTGACCAGGAGCGACTGCTGAAAGAGCTCCCAAAGCCTGGCAGACATACAGCGCGATACACTGCTCTCCGGGTGGCATTGCGCTGTGCCCGGGGAGTCAGCTGCCGGCCCGATGCTTTAAATTGGGGTTCAACTGCTGAGTTCTTGACTTGTGCCAAAGGTTTCCAAGGGATAAAGCTTTACTGACAAGGTTTGAAGATATCAATCTGAAGCCATTTCCAAGAAGGACATTGAAGTGGAAAAAAAGAGCCAGTGGAAGAATAAAAAGTTGAGGTTAAGACAGAAAGGCTTCAAATGCTCTGGAGTGAGCACTTCACTTAGAGGACCACCATGAGGCTGTGGTAGTAGGCCTCCTATGCTGCAATGGCAAAAGAAATATGACTTTTAAGGGTGGTCTTAGGTCCATGCTAGGTGGAGAAATCAAAGCATAAATTCCTGGGATGTTGGGTTTACCATTGGACGAGTTGGGTGAAGCGGCTGCGGCCTCCTTCAGTGCTCTGGGCTGTGCTGGGGAGCCACAAGCAAGTCCTTCACCCAGGCTGCGAGAGGACCAAACGGTCCGCATCACCGCATGAGCCTTCACTTGTGCAAGACACAGTACCCAACCAGCTTCGCTTCAGCGAAGCCTGACCTCATGTGAGCTCCAAAGACTTGTTTTGATGCACACAGGGAGCAGTAACTTTATTAACCAGCTTTACTTCACTGAACAGTCTCTCCGTAATCACAACTGGTACAAACTGCGTTCAAAAGAGTGTGTTAAAGTCATTAGCTGAAGATTGGGTGAGGAAGTTATCCATTCCCTGGTGATTAACCAGCAATTTCCTATCCATCAAGGCCCAGCACTGTACTCTATTAGACTTTATGAAACATGCCGGGTGTGTGTATGCAGAGAACATGGTAATTGCTTTAATTACAATTCTTCTGATTAGTAATTTTTATTCACTGTCGAGAAGGTTGCCTGCTTCTGCATTCACGGAGAACAGTTTTCATCCCCGCCTTCTTGGGAACATGTTTTGCATGAGCAATGGCTCCTCAGATCCCTACCACTCTTCCCTGCAGAAGAGCACGAGGTATTTGCGGGTGTGTGTTTGCATGGTGAGAGCTGTCATGTTTTGCTCCTCTCCAGGCTCCCTGTCATACTCTGCATCTTCATAGCCACAGCACAGCTTAATTTTCAGAAGCCAGCAGGCAGGCTTTTTTCCTCCTGCCTCATCTGTTCTCAGACAGGCTCATTAATGTTGCTGCTGTCTTGCACTTCAGTGCTTTCTTTAATCACATCATACCAGTCCCCGAGGATACCTGTTTCAATTGCCGGAGCAAGCTATTACATTTCCAGAGCTCACATCTGATCGGAAGGATCATTCGATGCCATTGAATTAGGGCAGAGGTAGGGACAGTGCCATGTAGCATGTTGGAAGAGTGCAGGACCTGTGTGGAAGGAGGATGGCAGAGCCATGGATGGCTTCTGGAGCGAAGGGAACAGATTTACCTCCCAGGGTTTGCTGCCAGATGCTCAGTAAATGATTTTACTTAAGGGTGTTCTGAAGTTTAGGTTGTAGTGCAAGAAGAGCTTAGCCAGAGGGGCTAGGACAAGGTGGCAGTCCCAGGCAAGAGTGTGGCACGTGGAAATCAGGGAGGCCAGCAGCTCTCTAGCGGATCCCGGGAATGACTCAAGCAGAGGGAGCTTCTCTTTTCTGAAATTCAGTTTTGATCTCCTCACCTGAAGTCCTCCTTGTCGGCAGGTGTTCCCCAGGACGTCACACCTCATGTGAACAAAATGTCAGCATGGGACATCAGAACCAAGCACACTGGGGGACAGTGGCAAACCTGGACGACCTCATTGGAAAGAGACGAGTTGGAGTGGGTGGTGGGGATGGTGTCTCACTCACTGCCCTGCCAGCTCTCTGACCAAGGCACACCGGTAAGGAGGGACACTGTGCAGGGGCATGTGTCTCATACACATATAGAAAGACCTATCTGAGTCCTTTGGTCATGCAGCTGAGGCATGGGGCCACCAGCATCCTTTGGGTGACCAACTGTGTGAACACCACCACATAGTTAATGGCTGGCAATTTGTCCTGACTGAAAGTCAGCCAGCGACATTTTGCTGACGTAAAGATGGAAGGCACTGTGTCTTAATCAAGTGCTCCAAAGGTATGGAAAGAGCAGGATATTCAAAACGCGTGACGTGCCCCAAAGGGGCGGTCTGAGAACCCCAATACCATGCTGGGCCACGGTGGGTTGTGAACCATCCACAGATACCGGTGGATTCATATCATCTGCAAACACTTGGAATAACTCAAAGCCTTGCCTGTACATCTGTTAGCTGTGTCATGGGGCTATCAATACTCAGGACTTTGGACAGACTTTGTCCCCAGACAAATAGAGGCAAGCTCTTTATATAGATCTTACCTCCAGAGAAGTATGTCTTAGGGGCAGAGAGACACTACACATGACTAAAGGATTAGTAGCCGTGTAACAGAGTACATATCGGATTCATATCTAAAAATGTTTGTACTGTAAGATGGGAGAAAAGCCGTACAAACAGGGCATCGGTTCTCTCCCAAGCAGGGAGAATGCAGTGGCTGTGAAACCCGCACACTGTGCAGCCAAACTGGGGGGGGGCGGGGTGGAAGAGGAGGAAAAGATGAACGTGCTCCCAGTCCCTGGACTGTCAGAGATGGCTTTACTGGCGAGGGCTGGTTTCATGTACAGCTCGAGCCAGAGAGCATAAAGTTGAGGAAAACTTGTACATGAAAAAAGAAAAAGCATTTAATGCAAATACTAGAGAGGTGAAAACTTATTTTATTGGAGAAACAAACCAGGGCATTGCCAGGGATGGACACTGCAGACGGCTGGGGACGGAGCATGTGTGACTGCCAAGGCAGAAGGCATCTGTGACACACTCCATTTTGTGACTGCCAAGGCAGAAGGCATCTGTGACACACTCCATTTACAAAACACACATAAAATACGAAAAAGGGATGGGAACCCCTGCTGCAGCCAAATAACACTATTGGAACAACCTGCATAGGCAGAGTGTTCTCACGTTGATTGAAATCAAGCCAGGTCAATGGGATTAACAGCCTCCTCTTGGGAATGTACCAAGGGATCTCCGCATGACTGCAAGCAGGCTGAACCTCCTCCGTTTTCAGTTTCATCGGCAGAAAGACGGCCTCGCTGGCAGCACGGCATCCTCCAGCAGAGGCACAGGCATCCCGAGTCAGGCTCAAAGTGGAGACCACTGCTAGTGGAGCTCTCTGCCCTACCTTGGTCCCCTCAGGAGGTCTCTCATTTAATCATAGAGCAAAATCTGTGCTCTGTTTCAGTTTGACATCTGGCAGAGGCAGTGTTTGATTCAGGCAAGTGTGGGGCTCCCGGTGAAAGCATTCAGATGAGCTGTTCCAGCTGGAAACCCCAGATCCAGCACCAACTGCTGGACACCTGGGACCTGGACACGGGCAGGACATTGGGCACTCCCAGGAGAACTCAATGTATTCTGTGTTTTAGGTGGGATAGCTGTATGCGTGCCATGCTGCCTGACAAGCTTGAGTTCACTACCACCACAGCACAAAGCAGTTTTTGTTAGGAAACATCTGGCATGAGACCTCAGCTCAGGCCACTGCTGTTGGGGTTGTGCTCTCATCCCTGGTAGGCAGCCAGTGACAGCACTCTCCAGCCCAGCTTTCAAGGGACATTATAAAGTGATGGCACAATAAACAGTCTTGAGGCTGCATTAAATATCAACTTGGCATCTTTTTCTCAAGCAAGAGTGAAAAACAAGAAAAGAATAGTGATGCTGAGGGTGTCAAGATGAAGATAAATACAATAGGGCAGCTCCTGTGATGGGTGGTGGGCTTTCCTCATCGAGGTTCGAGTGCCATTTGAGAGGATAACACAGGGTCATTCACAGCTTGCCCACCTCTGCTTCCTTCTGCGCTTTGATCAGCAGAGGCTTGGGTAAACGGATGGGCGCTTCGGTCAGTCACTCATCCCAGCATCAAGCCTCGCTCCGCTTAGCCAGGCACCGTTCAGCATGGCAGGCGTGCAGCCCAGAGACAGACACTGATGGATTGATTTGTGCTCCGCACCAGATTTAAAGCTTTTTGTCTCCATAACCTGAAGAATTGGAGATTAAGTGTTTTAATTTGGATGTAAGCTTAGAGTTTAAGAGAGGAAGGCAGCCTCCAGAACAAGAAGTACAGAGTTGAGTTGCTGCAAGCTGAGCCTGAAATGAAGCATGGATGCAGTCCCGTCCCTCCCTTCGCCCGGAGAATGCTGTCTCTGAGTCCATCGGACAAACTTCAGATAAAGACAGGACCCATGGATCCAATGTCTCCCGATACTGAACTTCTCTGGTGTCTGGGACATCCAGTGAGACATGCTCCGGAAAGAAACACTCACAGCTAACCTGTCCCTATTCCATCTGAGGAGCACAATAGGGAAGAGTGATAAAGGAGCAATGGAAAGCTTTTAGAGAGCTATTTTTAGCCTTTCCCAGCCAACTGAAAAGCTTTACAAATTGCAAGTGAGGGTTGTGCCACAAAAGCTTGCTCTGTGTCGCTCCTGTCTCACAGGAGAGCGCAGGTTGGGAGAGGGAGAAGGCGATGCATTTCAAAGGCCAGCACAGACTCGGTGCCAGCTACCAAGCAGAGATGGCTTTCATTTACGATGAATCATCACGATACCTTGTCACAGCACCCAAAGGCTGTGTTTTAAATCATCGTCTTCTGACACAAGGCACTGCAGTCCCTGCCCTAGAGCTCAGAGTTTCAGCAGGGGATCTCAGGATGAAAAGCAGAGGCTTTGGATAAATCACACATGGGATCTAGAACAAAAATGGGAACCAGTTCCAGATGTCCAGTACTGAAGGCAAAGCATCTGTCTTAAAGCCTCCAGCAGGAAAGTTTCTTACATTGGCTTCCTTACGATCATGGAGAAATCATACCCTTCACGAGCTGCTAAGGAACAGCAGCCTAGTTTCTTCGAGAGCAAAACTTCCACGTCAGGTCTTCAGATCTCTCTCTTAGCCAAAGGCTGTTTTTCATCTGTTTTTTTGCTTGAATATTGCATAATGCTTAAACAAGAGGGTGGGAAGATTCCTGTTCTCAGAGAGAAACGAAGTGAAATGTCAAGGGGAACATCCCCGCAAGTCTAGCATTGGGTGTAAATATGCATGAAACCCCAAGGCTGAGTCCTTTCGTCTGAGAAGACGTTAATAAAAATTTACCATTCAGCTCACAAGCCTGCAAACCAATGAATAATAGCCACATCCTGGTAAACTCCGAAACATTTCATAATAGAAACAGAGGAACCTTCTGGGCACTGCATACTTTCATTAAAACATGAAGGGAAAAAAACAGTGTTTTTCACTGAGACTAGGAACGTCCTCCTTCCGAGGTACGTCTGTACTGCTCGCGGTCTGCACGCCGAGGGAGAGCTGCTCCCTCTTGAACCCAGGCCAGGTAAGCTCTGGTGCAATGCGCAGCTTCTTCAGCCACAGCACAAAAATCCGAGGGCACTGGCTGCCTCCCAGAGCGATGGTGCTAAGCTGTACGAGGGAACCTGTGCCTACTGGGAGTTCAGGTCTGGTCACAGCTGAGATTTATGCCTGCGGTTACCGGCAGAAGGCAGGACCCTTCCTATACTTACAGAAGAACGGAAGAAAACTACAAAGCTGAGTTTGAGCTGTGGATTGTGATCCTCCCCCCTCTCCATCAGCAAGTTTCTGGTTACAGCTTTGCCCACTTTGTAGGCACTGGTCTTGCTCCTGACGATGGATGTGCTCCATCTGAGACATGTAACTGGAGGAGAGAATAAACAAACTCGACGTCAGAGCCAGGGGATGTTCCTTCTTCATCAGCTCTCTGAAATGCGTAGGGTGGCCTACAACTGCCAGGGAGCTCCTGGGCTCCGACACAGCTCCCATAAATCAAGAGGTCTTACAGGAGGTCTCAAGGTCCTCATCTCAGCTCCAGTGGTGGCTCTGGACTTGTGTTCCTGTGCTGGAGCAAATTTTCAGCAGTCACCTGGTGATGTCCTTCTTGGAAGCATCTTGGCAGACAGGGATGTGAGGATCGGCTCTTGGGAGGCTTGTGTGACTGACCCCAGGGAACCTTCATCAGACTCTTACGTTAGCTCCCTGCAGGACCCCAGAGTTATGTTTCACATGCAGTGGGACAAACAGATGTCTCGTCTCGTCTCGTCTCGTCTC
>VZSZ01011228.1:347618-370461 GCA_013398815.1 Ibidorhyncha struthersii | reverse complement strand
CTTCCCGTGACACGGTGGCTGGCTGGATGAAACGAGGCTGCAAATATTAACCAAGCACTGCCAGGAGAGATTAGCTAGATCCAATGGTCCTTCCGTGGCTGCAAGGTCCTGCAGTGGCCCTGGCAAGCCTTTCACTTGCCATGCACGAGCAAGCTCAGGCCACCTGGTTTTGACAAACACTAGCCGATATTTTTATTCAGGAGATCCACCTCTGGTGTATTACAGCACATAACACCAGCACCCCAGGAGAGGAGCGAATGGAGCTGCCCTCCTGGTTTTACAGCTCCTTGCTATCCCAGACTTCAAAACGTAGCACATCCTTTTTCTCTCCGCAGCGTGTGTCCCCGAAAGCGGGTCTGGGCCGTGCTCGGAGCACAGCTGCCGGCAGGGACCAGCCGCAGGTGGGTATTTAGCTCCAAGTGCACCCACTTTTGAATAACACCTTTTCTTATTTAATTTATCCCCCTTTCTTCTTGATCTTTTAATAAGAAGTGAACAGTTTCCTGAGTCTTTTGCTTCTCTGCTGATGCTTTCAAGAGCCTCTCAGCTAACGAGGGTTTGACATTGACCCTGACGGGCTCAACGCCTACTCCAATAAGTGGTGCCGCTGACGGCTGTGTGAATTCCTCCTGTGCCGAAGGCATGAAGGAAACAAATTGAAAAACAGCCACTGCGGAGCTATTTAGTTACTTTTACCAAATCCTTACAGCTAAGGGTTTTACATACTATTTGACAGGGCAGGAGTGTTTCTGCCCCCAGCCCAGCCCCGCAGTGGCCGGAGCTGGCCCTGAAGAGGCTCGTGGAGCCGATGACTCCATGGGTGTGAGCCCGGTCCAGGGAGAAGGGGTGAAGAGGTGGAGGGAGCCTCGCAGGATGCATCTTTTAATCCCCACGTCTCTCAATGTAGGCAAATCACGTCTGCAGGCTGGCTCGAGGGGCTCGATGGCTCCCTCGGGACGCTGGGAAGGCAGTGCGATGGGAGCTGCTGGGGGCTGCACGCATGGGTCTGACCAGGGGACAAGAAGTGGTGGTGCTTTCCTGCTCCTGAGAAGCCGTGTGGCCTCATTTGCTGCTGTTTTTGTAGACTTCCAGTGTACAACTGAAAACTCTTAAACGCTTGAAGCTGCAGGCCGGCACACCTACTGATTTCAAATTTTTCATGGCAGAATTCACGCCAGCCTTTTGTTTTTGCTAAATTATCCTGTGTTCCTTTGTGGGGTTTGGTTGTTAACACATTCTCCCTCCTGCAGAAATTAAACATTAGCATTTTTCCGTCCCGGCGAACTTCAAAGAAACAAAGACATAAAATACAGATGCCTCCACATATATTAAGCTAGCGCTGAAGAACAATGAAATGCAAGTGCGAGGAGAGGACAGGGGTTCAGGAGTGGTCCCCGGAGTCAGAAATCCTGTTAAATCCTGTTTATCCAGCAAATACATTTAAGCATCGTGTCTGACCCGGAGCTTGACTGTGCTGAAAACAAGGCTTGCTCTTGAGTACGCAGAGGCAAACGGCCTGCTCTACGGCGATGAGGGCTGGAGTCCTGCTTAGAAATATAAATGCTCCACGCATAAGAGGCAAGCTCAAGCAGCTTGATGGGGGATTGGAGGAAAACGTTCTTTCCTGTGCCTTCCGTTGTCTCAGCTGAGGCATCTGATGGCACTCCAGACTGGGGCCATTGCACTGCTTCTCAGAAGTTTGGGGCTTTCCTTAAAAAGAGGAGGGAAACTGTCCCCTTTAGGGATGGGAAACGACTCTTGGGGAACCACACAGCTGTGGCAAGTGAAGCTCCCTTCTTTGACTCCCGTCTCGCACATCTCCGTGCTGGCCCCAGCCCTTTCGTAGGGGACTTTCTGCGCGCAAACATGCCGGGGTCAGCAGGAGCCGCTGGGGCAAAGGGGCTGGGAGAGGGCTCGGGTCAGGGCATCGCACTGGCCGTGGGCTGTGCTGGCTGCACGTCGCCTGGGGCTAGGCTGTGGCCTGTCCCTGGACCTGTGCCGTGCTGGGGAGGCTCTGGTTCAGCTGGTGTGTCCCAGCTCCTCTCATCTTAGCTGATGCCTTATGGGGAAGTCAGTGATTAGAACTAATAAATCATACAATCATAGAATGGTTTTAATTGGAAGGGACCTTAAAGACCATCCAGTTCCCACGCTCCTGCCCTGGGCAGGGACACCTCCCCCCAGCCCAGGTTGCTCCAAGCCCCGTCCAACCTGGTCTTGAACACCTCCAGGGATGGGGCAGCCACAGCTTCTCGGGGCAACCTGCGCCAGGGGCTCACCACCCTCACAGGAAAGAATTTCTTCCCAATATCTAATCTAAATTTCCCCTCTTTCAGTTTAAAACCGTTCCCTCGCATCCTATGGCTCCCCTCCCTGATCCAGAGTCCCCCCCAGCTCTCCTGGAGCCCCTTTAGGCACTGGAAGGGGCTCTGAGGTCTCCCCGGAGCCTTCTCTTCTCCAGGCTGAACCCCCCCAACTCTCCCAGCCTGTCCTCCCAGCAGAGGGGCTCCAGCCCTCCCAGCATCTCCGGGGCCTCCTCTGGCCCCGCTCAAACAGCTCCGTGTCCTTCTGTTGTTGGGACCCCCCGAGCTGGAGGCAGCACTGCGGGGGGGTCTCCCCAGAGCGCAGCAGAGGGGCACAATCCCCCCCTCACCCTGCTGGCCATGCTGCTGGGGATGCAGCCCGGGATGCGGGGGGCTTGCTGGGCTGCCAGCGCACATGGCCGGCTCATGGTGAGCTTCTCATTCACCACCACCCCCAAGTCCTTCTCAGGGCTGCTCTCCCTCCATTCTCCACCCATCCTGGAGTTGTGCTTGGGATTGCCCCAACCCAGGTGCAGGACCTTGCGCCTGGCCATGTTCAACTTCATGAGGTTCACACGGGCAATGAGAGAGAAACAAGAAGTAAACAAGTGAGTAAAGGTACTTCCCTGAAACTATCCAGGGACCTGGAAAGGAGAAAGGTTAACAGTCATCCCTGAGACTCAGTCCGCGTCCTTCCACTGCTCCTCTGCGGCAGGCTGCAGCTCCCAGCGCGGGCAGCTCTGCCTGTGCCCGGCTGCAGCACGGCGGGGGCGAGGGCGGCGGTGGGTGCCCAGGCAGCACCGTCAGTCACAGCACGGTCAGAAAGCGCGAGGCAGCCCTGGCCAGCCTGCGTCAGGAGAAAGTGGAAAACTACAGACCCATCTGAAGAGCTTTCTATAGCCCCAAGGAGGCCGACTAGGCAATCTTTAAAGCCGTGTTACTATAGCAGCCCTGATGGTAATTTACCAGTACATCTCCTTTTCTCTTCTTCACGCCCCTTTCACAACAAAAAAATGAGATTAGTCTCATCTTCCCCAATTACCTCGCCATGTTCCCTTCGCAGCCTTTTCCAGAAAAGCCCCACAACATCGCCGTGCAGCTGAGGGCTCTGTATTGTTCTCCCCCGGCGCAGGGAGGAAAACAGCCTGTGCCAGGAGCATCCTACGGGGATGAGGATGGTGTCACAGGGGAAGACACGTGGCGCTTGCACGATGGGCTCCCACGGCACGGCGCCTTTGCTGTGCTAGCCGCAGTTTTGGCAGAAGCTTTTTGGAAGAGCAGGAGAGAAGTTTTGCCGAAGGTGTGGGCAGGAAACACTCGTCTGCCTCAAACCCCACAAACGTATGGGTGTTAGGAGTAAAGCCATAGACCAGTGCCAGACTTCCACTCCGGTTTTGCTAGTGATGATCAGTTTTAACTTAACTGCTTATACATTCTTCCATGGAGAGAAAAGTGGGATTTGGGATCTGGTCCCACCTGGGAGGCTCGGGGAAAGCGGGGGGATTGGGGTTTGGGGTCTGGTCCCATACGGGACCAGAGGCTCAGACAATATTTAGTGCCTGTTAGGAAGCAGGTCCTGAGTGCCCCGTTCACGTGCCCCGTTCACGTGCCCCGTTGCTGCCCACGCTGCCAAACACCCCATGCCAGCCTGGCGGCACGTGGGACAGGGAGGGAGTCAAGGTCCCGCAGGACCCCCAGCGAGTGCAGCGATGCTGCAGCCCTTCGTCCGCCCGCCCACGCCAGGAGCAGGGGGTCTCATTGTGGCACACCGTTGTGACTTTTACAACTGGATTTTTTTCCATGCTGATGGAGCTACGAGCAATGATCGAAAGCCCGGGGTAAATCATGCAGGACGGTCTGTGCAGGAGATCTGGTGCAGACCAGCGCGCTCCAGCCTAGTCCCACCACCGCACCATCCCCCTTCCTCACCTACACTCCCAGTGCGGACCTGGAGGCTGCCCAGAGACCGCCCTTTACTTTGTGCTTCTCTCCAGTCCCTTCCGATGTTGCAGGGGGCTCTGGAGCCTGCCAGAGATCTCCCCAGCATAAAGCGTATTCAACACGCACTTTTCCTTAATCCTGCACCAGAGGGGAGATGGGAGTCCTCCCTTCTCTGTCAGTGGTGCCTAAAGAAGAAAGGCTGCTCCCACTGTGCTTCCTGCACAAATCAACCTAATTACCCGTTCCAGTGGCAGCTAATGAACTTAAAGCTTTCATGGGCATCGCCTCCTTCCCTCCCTGTGGGAGAGGCAGCTTCAGTCAGGACTCTCCTTAGCTAAAGAGCTTTGACAGTGGCAGAGGAACAAGAGGAAAAACCTTTGGGGAACAGAAGAGCATTGCTGGTGTCGCTGAGGCTGCTGAGCAGAGCTGTCAGTCACGGGCAGGGCGCTCAGTGCACTCGAAACCCCTGCCGCTGAGCGGGGTTGGATGCTGATGACAGGGGCTTTTGGGGGGTCCCTGCTGCAGGTCCCTCCTTGCTCCCAGCCCCGCGTCCTGCAGCACCGCGTGCGCACGTGGATGTCTTCCCGGGCTCAATACCGCAAGCGCTTTCCCCGTGCTGCATGACGTGGTTGGCAGCACGTCTGCGTTGCTGTACGGGGCTGCTGGCAGGTGAGATCCCCGTGGTGGAGGAAGACACCAGCAGATGCTGCTCATGCTGACATCTCTAGGTGCATGGCTGCTCTGCTCGCCCATGCTGGCTGTCCCCAGAAGAGCTCTTCTGGGGAAGGACGGCCCCTTCCCAGCAGCAAACTGCTCCTGATGTTTGTCCTCCCCGTGCCCTCTGCCTGCCCTGAGTCACCCCAGCGTGAGCCAGGAACCGAGCTGAGGTCCCCATCGTCCTCAGTGTCATCGCTGCTCACCGGCACAGTCTGGTGTGAGGCTCCCGGCTCCGCCGTGCTATCGTGCTCCCCTTTCAGTACAGCGCCTCCTCTACCGAGCAAGAATAAATTAACTGACTAGCCCCAGAAGCAAAAGTATCCCACTCACAGGGCTTCGGTGGGCACTGCTCTTCAGATGCCGGCCGGGATTGCTTGCAGTATGCTGCGCTTGCTGCAAAGTTTGACATCTTTGCTTTATTGCACCAGCCGTGAAGCCATTTCGGTGCTGCGGCACTAATCCATCAGCCGGAGCTCACCCGGTGCGAGTGTGACGTTTGCACTAGTGCGAGCAGGTTTCTGAGTTGCTAGGAGTGACTCACACATGTGCATGGACCGTGTTCTTTGGAGAGGCACTAATACGATTTTCTCAAACTATGATTGGTTTCCCAATTTCTAAAAAGCCGTCTGGCAGGCTGGGCCCCCTTCCAAGGTTTCCTGGAAATATGAAGATGTTAAGAAGGTGCTGCTGTCAGAGGCGTTGAGTCAAGATCGAGGCCGTCGCTCAGCCCAGCGTTGGCTCGAGGTGCCAGGCCAGGACTGCGACTTTCTAAACGGCAGTCAAAACCACAGCACCAGAGCGCTTGCACACGCGGGGGCTGAGGAGCTCGTGGCTGAATTCCAGTTTGGCTGGTTCGTCCTACACACCCCAGCTTATTTTCAATCCAGCACCAAGTTTATCCTTCGCTTCTGGTCCTGAGCTGTTGTGTAATGCTAATTATTGCATGCTGCCATACTCCTCCCACGTTCACAGATGTATTTTGGGACTGAGAGAGGTGATTTCTGGACACAGAAAAATGGGAAGTGCTTGGGCACTTTTGGTTTAAAAGGCACTGCGTCGCTGAAGGATGAGGGCAGGAGATGGGGTGATGCTCACAGAAGGTGAGTTAGGAGAGAAGAAGGATGCAAAGACTTTCAGTAATAGCTTCATGTCTGTCCCCTGGCTACTTGGCAGATTATTCATTGCCTTTATTAACTGTGTTAAATTACCCTTCTTTTCCTTTAATTTTTCAAGAGGTTTATTGTTTCATTTTGTCTGGTTTATCTTTAAAAGGACTTCTTGTAAAAGTAAAACTTTCAAGAGATGCCTGCCTGACAGGAGCACCCATTTATTCCCAGCACGGGCACTGGGCAGTGCTAGAGGAAAAAGTCCTCATTACACTTAAATGCAGAGCCCGGACAGTGCGGCCGCACTCTGCGGCTGCCCGACAGCTCTGCCTTCACCGCAGAGCTCCCTGGCAGGGCACAGCCAGCGCTAACTGCCAGTTCAGCTGTGAACATTCCCCATTAGGAAATGGCCCAAGATCACCAAATCGGCTCCAAGCCAGCCGGCCAGCGGCCACCTTCCAGGAGATCCCGAAGCTCTTCCCCGTCTGACCCGCCATCCCCGCGAGACTTCTCGTGATGGCCCCGTCCCCTGCACGACCCCCTCTGGCCGCCCAGCCTCCTCCGCCTGCCATTCTAGCCATTTCCATTAGGTCTGTGGTGGGTGCATGTGGAGGTATTTGCTCAGTGCACACTGGTTTATTGGTGCGGTTGCAGCTTCGTGGCTGCATCAGGCTGAGCTGAGCAGCAGGTCCTGCTGCGGCAGGGGTGGATGCCCAGTGCACTGCTCACACTGCCCACACTGCTCACTGCTTGCACTGCTCTCACTGCTCCCTGCTCGCACTGCTCACACTGCTCGCGCTGCTCACAGCTTGCACTGCTCGCACTGCTTGCTCTGCTCACGCTGCCCACTGCTTGCACTGCTCACACTGCCCACACTGCTTGCACTGCTCACGCTCCTCACGCTGCTCACGCTCCCCATGCTGCAGCAGCATCACGTGGCCAGTTGGGCACCAGCAGCAGGTGAAAACATGTTTTTCTCCTGAGCTCGATTTCACTGATTAAAAATCAACACGTTATAACGAGAATCAGAAAGATGAAGTGCTACCCCAGCTAGACCCCCTCCTCATGGACACACTGGCCTCAATGCACGCTGCCTTCACCAGCCCAGCCAGCGGAAATAGATCTTTTAATAAGTCCTCAAGTCAAAAAACCTCCATTTATTACGTGGTAACGTGCTGGCTCCAAAGCTGAGGGGCCTCCAGGGGCCACATGTCCTCACAGGATCTTCTGGTCAGCCGGGGAGGAGGTGCGAATTGCAGCTGGGGCAATGAACCAAGGAAGAGAAAGGGTCCCTCATGTGGGTGAGAGCTCAGGCCTTTCAGGTTTTGGAGGAGAACAGATGCCAGTTTACATTTCTGCGTGGATTTAGGATCATCAAATCATAGAACAGTTTGGGTTGGAGGGGACCTTTAAAGGCCACCTAGTCCAACCCCCTGCCATGAGCAGGGACATCTTCAACTAGACCAAGTCCCTCCCCATCTTTCTTATAAGCTCCCTTGAAGTACTGAAAGGCCACAATAAGGTCTCCCCGGAATCTTCTCCGGGCTGAACCACCCCAACTCTCTCAGCCTGTCCTCCCGGCAGAGGGGCTCCAGCCCTCGCAGCATCTCCGGGGCCTCCTCTGGACCTGCTGCACCAGGTCCATGTCTTTCCTATGTCGGGGGCTCCAAAGCTGGACGCAGTACTTCAGGTGGGTTCTCACCAGAGCAGAATAGAGGGGCAGAATCCCCTCCCTCGCCTTGCTGGCCACATTTAGTTCAGCCTTGAGTCTCTCTCGCGGGAGCTGTGAGCGCATTGGCAAGAGTTGGCAAAGGAGCCTGGGCTCTGCCGGGGAGCGCTGGGCAGCGGAGCACTGGGTTTACTGATGAGCCGGTGTACGCTGGTGACTCACAGTCACTGTCTGTACCTGGCAGTGACTCAGCTCTCGCTTCTCTGATGTGACACAAGCTGTAATAAAATCCCGGCTTGTTTGTCGAGAGGGTTTTTTTACCCTGCTTCCCACCCCCACTGTAGGGTTAAGGACATCATTTACCAGTATGGCAGCAGCCGTCACAACAACAAGGCTACGTACACAATTAAAAGCTTATTGGGAGCTTCCTGTCTGCTGGCTGAGGATCTGGAGGCTAAAAGGCCAAAGATTAGAGTGAGGCGTGGTTAAAATGCCATTAATTGAGAACAAGCCCAGACCCCGCTGAGCCTGGCATGGTGCGTCTGTGAGCGCGGCGGGGAGGGAAAGCCCCGTTCCTCCCTCCACAGCTCAAATCTGCAGCAGGGTCGGGCTGAAGAATAAGAAAGGTGCGCCTGGCTGGAGGCAAACCGCTGGATTATCCCTCAGGTTTTGCAGTGGAGAGCGTGCCGCCTCCTGCGCTGAGCACCACCAGCCTTCCAAACGGGCTCCTGTGGTCTCTTCCAGCTTTTTTTCTGGGAGCTCCCGACTCTAAAAGTTGGAATTTCTGCCTTGGGCTTTGGCTTGCTCCTTCCCTCTCCCCAGAGCTCTCTGTCACCTCCTGAGGCACTCTTCAGCCTTTCAAGGACACCGTCCTCTGGGCCGATGGGCGTGCTGGGCTTTGCTGCTCTCCTTCCTGGACAGCACTCTGACCTCTTTGGGTGGATAAACCATTTTTTTCCCACCACTTTCTCCTTCACAGCTCTCCTCTTCCTCACGTCGCAGTAAGCTTCCACCTGTCCTCCACACGCCTCAGTTTCTCTGACGGTGGATGCTGTGTTCTCTGGATGCGATGCTCGCCGGCATCTCAGCCAGGCCCAAGGTCCGTGCTGGAGCGGAAGAGGTGGCCTTGGAGATACCCACTTTGGATGCAAATTATACCCATGATTTTCACTGCGTGCCCACAAAATGCCATGGTGCTGCTCTTCTGCAGTGCCTGTGGCTGAAAGCGAGTCCTACTCAGAGGATGCAGTGTTAATATCCCAGAAAAACTCCTCCAGGGAGTTTCTGCCGCAAATCTAAGTAAATCCCACTGGGGAGTACTAAAGGAGAATGGGATTTTTGGCACTGCACAGCCTCTTCCTGCTAATATTCCCACAGGGGACGGTGTAGATCCTTGTACTTAAAAAATAAATGCTACTGATGTGCCTCCGAGGAGCTGCAGGATCGGGCCCCGAGCATGCTGCACGGCACCCGATGCAGCCGCAGAACAGGATGATGGCCCCATCCTGAGGGCTTCCCAACAAAATTGACCACCAGGTACAGCCTACAGACAGAGGGAGCGGGAAACAGTGAGGACTCGGTCCTGGGCAGTACATGCAGCTCGACAGCGGCCGTCTCCGTCTGCATATCTCGTAGGCGATGCAAAGCAGGTAAGCACTGGGAAAAGATGTGAAGAACACTGGGACGGGTTTGTGGCTATGTACAGGGATGTCCTCCAGAGAAAGGGGAATAAAAAGTTCGATAATTGTTTCCATTAGGGTATGTGTCCCTTACTAGAAGGCCTTGAACGAGTCTCTGTGTCCAGAAGCAGTCCTCTAACAAGAAATAAGTGTTCCCGTCACTATGTGCAGTGACGAAAGCTCTGAAGTCCCTGAGCCAGGGGACACGGTGCAGCAGCCCCCGCTCCTCCGCCCGACCCAGCTCTTCTGCCCGCTGCCCACACGGGCAGCGCTCGCACCCTCGGGAGTGCCTCGTGGAGGGGCCTCTGTTCGACACTCGCCATCTCTCCCCCAAAAGGTCGGTTCAAGGCTTTTTGGGATGTGATGTTTTGAAAACAGCCCTCGGATTGATGACATGGCTTTGCCCTGTTTTTATCTCCTGTTTACAGGGCCAAGGCTGTTCATTGCTTCATCCTCCCCTGTCCCTCTTCTGCATACTTCCACTTTTGGTGTTTTATTACTCCATTTATAATTAATTTAGCCTACATTTTTTGCTCAAAGGGTGGTCGGAGAGTCCAGTCCCTTCTTAACCTCTTCAGTGCTGCTTCCTCCGTAGTTAAGACCCTGTGCCTGAATATTATGGTTAATGCCTCCTTAGAGGGCGAGCGGACAGCTGTCTGTCACCGCGTTAGCGCCTTTCAAGGTGCTATCCCTCAGCCGCGCAAGGCGTTGCGAATGTGAAGACTGCATTTATCGCTGTTGCTGTGTTGTTCCGAGCCAAGCTGCCTGACGCTCACCTCTCTCGGCCGGCTCCTGCGGCGGAAGGCAGCGTGTGTACAATCAGCGACCGGACCTTCCTCGAGAGGTACCAGCTCCTTCATGCAGGGTAACTTGATTGCTTGCAATCACCTTTCTGTAGCTGTGGTGAGCTGAATTTGGTGAAGTGCCTCTCCTCATCAGCCTGCAGTCGCAGGCTCTTCACGAGGTCCCTCTTTAGTTCGGATCGCAAAATTTCCGTTGTGGAGTTGCTCTACCCATGCACAGAGACACGTTTTCCACATGTCCTGCTGGAGATACTCTTCCAAGATACTCCGGGCATCCAGAAACCCCAGACAGGTGCCCCAACGTACCCAATTCCAACAAATTCCCAACTAGCAAAAGAGCAGATGCCCGAGCAGCTCCGGCCGTACAACCGCCCTGTGCAGAGGGATGAATTTGGCCCGCAGGTACACTTTCCGATGGCAGCAGGCTGTGTCTCACAGCAACATGGACCTGTTGTTACTCTAAATGTAATTTAGAAGAAAAGCAATTTTTCCAGACTGGCTTTCAAGTATGAGGTTCTGCTCCGGACAAAACATACAGACTTGACGTTTGCGTATATTCGTTTCTTATCCTTCCCCAGTGAGTCACTCGTTCCAGGTGTGTTGCTGGTGTCGCCTTGCCGTGGCTGCCAGCCGCTTTGGGGGGCAAATGCATGTTGCAGTCTGCACATGGGTTCAGTCTTCAGTCTGGGGACCCCTTTACCCATTCTTCTTGCAGTAAATAGGAAAATTCCCTTTCACTGTAGTGGCACTATGATGTTTGGACTAAACTCATTGGATTTCAGTCTGTGTGAGGAGGTTTTCACTGGTCAGTCCTAGAAAACCTTTAGCAAAAGGCATTCAGCTTCTGGACATTCTGCCACTGAAGGCACCTTCCTGCTTCCTGTAAAGGTCCTCAAAAAAGGGAGACAGCAGAAAGCTACAGACAACAGAAGTGTTATGAAGACTGCTGTGCTGTGATGTCTCCTAACAGATGAGCAGAATGGATGAGCAGATGAGATCAGTGAAGCCAGAAGGCGTGAAATCTAAAACTGATGAAAACAGTCTCATGACATCAGCTACGCTCGCTCCATTCCCTGATGTGTGGAAGTGCAGGAGGTAAGATTCAGCAGGAGACCCTCAAAAAATTAAGGCTGACCTTCACATGGAAGCGGTGCAGTGGTGCTGCAGGACTTCCACAGCCAACAGCAAGTTTAGAAACTTTCTCATTTCTTCCTGAGTGCAAAATGCCCCAGAAGCCCTCAGCTTCTCACCAGAAGAGTCCCCCCTGCCAGCTGGGGGGACACGGGAGCAAGCGGCATGGGGGTAAACCTCCCAAGGGTACCACCATTGCTCAGTGGCTGAAATTTTTAAATGCTTCTTGAAGTATCAGAAACCTCTGGCAGACAGCCTCAGAGGCTGTATTTTAGCTCCCGTGCTTGGTGCTGGCGTCTCGTGGCCGGTTTAAATTGAGAACTGGCTCGGGAAGCACCTGCTGGGAGAGCCATCAACACACTCCACGGCTGAACATGAAGGTGCAAGCGCAGATGGAGCTGGCTGGTCTGGACAGCTGTGACGCTGCCTACACACTGCACCTAACGAGCTCCAGCAGGTTCTGCGCACTGAGGCGGAGTGAAGGTGGCACCTGCGGGCACGTCACTGCGCGGAGCCCATGGCAGAAAGCAGGGATGCACATCGAGCGTTGGGGAGCTGCCGAAGTGGGACCTGCCACCACCTCTGTGATTCTCGGGTCACATCCCCTGATATCGCCACAAGCGTTACGCATCTGGGGAGAGGAGCCCCATGGGACCATGCCAACCTGCTCAGCCTCATCCAGCCAAGCAATATCGCTTGCAATCCTGCTTATCGCCCCCAGGTTTCCCGTCACCCCAGGAGATGCTGGGAGGACAGCATAAGCCAGTCCGGTTCAGAGCAGTCCTGTGGCTGCTCTGCACTGACCATACCACAAGCACGGTGGGATTTGATCACGACGGTGAGGCCCATGACTCCTACTCATGATCATGCTCCACCCCGGTACAGTGTGGTCCAAAATGGAAGTGTTTATTTTTAATGGCTTTAATAAATCTTAGATCACAAGAAAGGCAGCCATGAGTGGATTCAGACAGAGACTTCCTAAAAAATACCATCCGTTATCAGGTTTCCTGTCCTGTCCTGGAATTGTCTTCATATTGTACAAGGCTGGACATCCATTTTAAGAGGTGGTGGTGTGCCATTGCTCTCAGCTCTGGCATTAAGGACTCTCACAGCTCAGAAAACTTTGAATACCAAACTCAAGAAACCAATTTTTGTGTTTACTTTCTAACTCCAGAAGTGCCTATGTTCGGAAAAGCCAGAGCGAATTAAGTGAAGGCAATATATCAAGGGCTCATGCTGCTTTGTAGCTTTTGGTTGTTTTTATTACAGATTGGTCAAGTGACTTGAAAACCCCCATGAGCAGTGACCAAGCTGACAATGTTTTCCCTGCAGGTGTCCTCGGGTTTGGCGACAGGCATGTGGATGACCTGGTTTTGTGCATCCCACCTGCAGGAGAAGGAGAAGCCACGTACCAGAGTGGCTCTGTGGGTTTTCCCTTGGTCTCTGCTCCCACCTTGGCCTCCCCGTGACATAACTATCCAACTATCAAAACCCAGAAGACATAAAAATGCAGTAACATTGATTGAGAAATGCCAGTCAAGTCCTCTCAGGTTTATGCCATGGGTGCTTCATTCCTCTGGTCTCCTCTAAGGTCGCTACATCCCTGTGGGACTACAAGTGCCACAATACACCGTAGCTGGTGCGAATCATCAGGGCAGATACAGTCCCACCAGACAGCCCAGCGCTCCGGGAGAGGACGGACACGTGGGTGGCAATGATGTGCTGTGGTACTGCTGTGCAATTTCCAATTATTTGTATTTGTTCACCTACTACACCCCCATTTTCTTTTGGTCAAAATGAAAATCTCAATGCAAAGACTTTGTAAGATTGAGCACCTTTTTTTAATGCTGAAAGGTCAACACTTTGAGTGCAGAAGAATTTCTTGTTCCCTTTATCCCAGCAGGATCCCTGTTCCTCGGTGGGGCGGGCTGTGGACTAACCCAGTTTGGGCTTGATTCAGGGAATCGCTTAAGAACGTGTAAAACTCTCAACAGCTTCAGATCCATTCTTAGCTCTGGCAAAGCATTTCAGCATATGGTCTTGAACACATGCTTAAAATAAATCCCACGGAAGTGCTTTACCAAGCTGGGGCAACACCATGAGCCACTGCCTACAACCTGCAAGTTACACAAATTCAGCCTTTATGGGACACTTTTTAAAGTCNAAAAAAAAAAAAAAGAAAAAAGAAAAAAGCTAATGAAGAGTTAAACCAGGCAGCAAAAAGGGACCCACGTGGCACGAGCTGGAGCCACGGTACCATCAACTGAGATGAGTTTTGCTGGGCTCTGGCGTGGCTTATGCTTTTCTTCCTCAAAAGTGCCTGCTGGGTGCCCTGTGATGAAAACCAGAGCAAACATCTCAATCGGTGAGTGCCCAGCTCCTCAAGAAAACGTCCTCGGGACGGAGGAGTCTGAGTAAAACAGTGACCTTGCTGTGAACGGAACAAGGAAATGCTGAAGTCCTGAAAATGTCATTGCAGAGAGACCCGGTGCCAGAAGCCGCGGAGGCTTTGCTTCGCAGGGGTGCTGGGGGGGTAAGAAGCAGTGAGGATGGTGTGGCTCCACGGGACTGGCGGGGGGACCACGGAGCATCACTGGTGGACAGCATCCACCAAGAGATGCCTTTAAAGCCTCTGTGATGGCTCAACAGAAAAGGGCAAACTCACTCACTGCTGGGTGTCACCGTAGTTTTTGAGTTTCTAAGTGGAATGCTGCCAAATGGAGACTTGAAAAAAAATTAAGTATAGTGTGAGAAGTACTTTTAAAGGAGTAGTTTAAAGGAGCACTTATAAAGAAGTATTTTAAAAGAAGTGTCGCTGCCTTGATCTTATTCTGTTGGAGGAAAATAGCTCAGTGAGAAATGCAGGTGAGCGCTCTACAGCCCTGGCAGCGTTAGCAAACACCACTTCAGTTCAAACAAAGCCTCACTGCTCGGCTCTCCTGTTTTTTTTCCAGCTATCATTATTTTTTCTGACTCCCCGGTTATTATCTCCTCTCAGAAGCCTGAAAACAAACCGTGTTTTCCACCAGCCGTGGTGCTGCCTCCTGCTAGACCAGCTTTCGCCATCCTTTCTCCTGCCGCTCTCCTGGAGGACCACGCTTGGTCCTGCCGAGGAGCAGCTTTTCCAGAGGGATGCTTGCAGCAGCAAGCCCTGGAAAAAAACTGTGACTTGCTAACGGGTGCTACAAAGTTTCCTGAAAGACCCTCATTGCCGACATATCCCATCACTTTAACTGTCTCCAAGTTGGCTGCTGTTAAATAGCTTGGAGTTTGCTTGGATTTTTAACATACTTCAGAGTGTGCTTGATACTGTTCTATGACTCGGTGGGCATAGGTCAAATTTTTTGAGCTAATGTACTAGTTCTTTTAAATATGAAAGTGAGATTTTTCTCTGTACTCGTAGCTTGGAACGCAGGAAGAGCTCTCCACAAGTGCAACGGGATGGAGAGTCACCACGACCGCCCACGCCTCTAATGGAAACCGATTTTATTCCAGCAGAAAGCCATAACGATGTAATGGTCTCTGGCATTTTACCTTGATAATGTCATGGTATTTATAGCCTTTTTAATACATTTCATGACATAATGCTGCTTTGTACCTTGTTCTCACAAGATCAGTGACAGAGAGTGATAACCTTTTATAATTTTCTTCCACCTCCCCAAGCTGCGTATGCATGGATTCAGGAAAGACGCGTTTTGCATCTCGCCAGGTGGGAAGCCCAGCCGGAGTGTGGCACGGGGCAGCCGTCGTCATCACAAGGAGCAGAGGGCGGTGGGGAACACCCGATTTTCTTGTCCTGCTGCATCTCAGCTGTCCCATATTGGAGCACCTTCTTCCTCCCGCCATGTACGAGCACGCTTGCACAGGCTTCCTCCTCAGCACTGCCCGCTGGGCACCAGCATCTTTTCAATTTAAGTAAAAAGAAAGCAGAATTGCATCTTAAAATTAGAAATCGGGAGCCCACGGATGGTTTCGCTGCATCCTGGGTGTCCGAAGCACTGTGCTTTCCAGTCTCCCTTGGTGGCTCAATCTGTGCATAGCGCAGTCTGTATGTATTTGTTAGATCGGCTTTAATGTAATCACTAATTGTCGGGATAGCAGCCGTGGGTAGCTTCTCCCTGGTCTCAAAGGGCTGTCAGGGCAAGGCGGGTGACCGACACACAGCCAGCAAAATGGGAAAAAAAAAGGGAACATGGGCAGAAAGGTCGTGAGATAGTTTATAAAAGGTGATGGAGCCCATGGGTCTGATTCTTGGGATGAAAATAGGGGGTTTTATAATGCTCCGTGAGGGAGCCCATGTCTCGCCTGCATGCCATGCATCCCATTGCTTCCTTCCCAGCGATCCCACAGGGCTCCGCAGCGATGCCCTGTCCTGCGCCGGCAGCGGGATCCCAGCCCAGCGGAAGGAGCCACCTGTCCCCAGCAAGTCCCTGCTGTGGCGCGTGACGCCGGCCACTCCTGCCCATCTGCTCCTGCTGTGTCGGCGCCTCGCTGCCGTTGGGACGAAGGGTGGGATGAGATGGTGGGGGCCGGCATCGCCGCTCTCTGCACGGAAGGAAGATGAGGTTTGCCCCTGCTGCCTACGAGCCGGTGGGCTCTGGCTGGGCAGCGCTGTGGGATGCTGCCGAGCACGGTAAGCCTGCTGCCCGCTGTCCCTGCCTGACGCCATCCCTGGCTCAGGCACAGGCCGGCTTCCCGTACACCCCAGGCGGTTCAGCACCGGGCCAAACACATTCACGTCCACCACCTGTACGGACGGGCACACTGTCTACGGGCTGAACTTGGCCTCTCTCGTCCTGTACAGGCACTGGCTGCTCAACTCGCTCGACTCCCTGAGCTCAAGGCTCAGCTCTGGCAAATACCAGTGGAAAATGCGACCAAATCGCTGGGTTTCTGTGCCACAGTTCCCTGCTGCCAGCGCAAGAAAATACCCCCGTTTCCTTCGCAGCACGAGCATCTCCAGGCAGGGCTTGGAAAAAGCGTGCCTGACCATGGGTGAGCCTCCGGGCACCACTCCAATAACCTTTCTGCCAGCAAAGACATTGATAATGCTTTTTTTTTCAGCCTTGTGGTGAAACCTGCATTGGTTTTAACCCCAATTTGTGGCACCTGGCATCCAGTGTCACTGGAGGTTTGCTCCTGGGAGCCGACAGAACACACCATGCGGTGTGACGATGCTTTGCAAGAAGGATAAGCCCTTCATTTAAGATGTGCTCCGATGTCATAGTGACAAACAAGGTTAGTAAACTCCGGGCTGATACAGGAGCTATCTTTGAGCTGGCTGCACAGCTGGCCTTTTCCAGGTCTCCAGAGCGGTCTTGGAACTCAGCTTACATGTGGTGATGCAGGGAGAAATCTACTTTCCCCCAGCATTGCTCCAGAGAGGGATTAGCACTGGTTGAAAAACTTCAACGGCAACATATGGGAGCCGGGGGACAGTATTGAGTCATGGCATTTTGAACCTGAACCAGGGGAGCGGGGCGATGCCGGCACATCTGCTGGGGCAGGGCGATACCCGAAGCGTGTAGGAAATGGTGTGGTGGTGGCCCGCAGGGGACCCACAGCTGGCTCCAGCCTTCCCATTGCAGCGGCTTCACCCGATGGATGGAAAAGGGAAAGGGCAAGTGCTCAGAGTCCCATCAAATGATCCAAAGGGGGAAAAAAGAGATGGAAAAGGTTTTTCCCATCAAAGCACAGTGGCTACACAGGCAGAGGCACACAGCAAATCCCGGTATCGTGCCGGAGACCGTGGCTGCTCTGACGATTGCGGGGCTGCCACCGCTCTGGGTCTGACCGAACGCTCAGAAAAAGCAGTCTGCGATGAAGGTGAGATCTGGGTGGGATCTCAGGAGATCATCTAGCACCGCAGAGATCTCCAACGGCCCAAGCCCCATCGTCTCCCTCAGCATCCCACTTGGGTGCCTCACGCCCTTGGTGGGGGCTGCCCTGGAGGCGGCGGGAGGTGTCAGGGAGAAACAGAATCCGAGATGCTCGTGGTTCACGAAAAACCAGGAGAATAAACAAAAAAAACAGGCACGAAGTGTGCTCAGCAGCAGGTCTGGAAAACTCTTAGGTGGGTAAACAGGAGGGGCAGCTGCCAGCCGTCCCCCGCCAGCTGGGTTGGGACCAAAAGGGCTGCGAGCAACCCCTTCCCTGCCGGCACTCACTGCCACGCCGGGCAGCCGTGGGCACGGCTGCTGAGACCACCGCCTGGTGCCCTGAAGCTGGTGTCTGCCACCAAAGGGACACCAAATCAGAGAGATGAAGGATGCTGGTGTGACCAGACCCCATGTGCTTTCTCAGATGTCCTTCCCCAGCGCGGGTGCGCCGGAGCGAAGAGCGGCCTCTCCTCCAGCCTTGCGCTGAAAGCAGGTTGTGATGAGCAGAAGGTGGCACGCAGGAGCGGATGCTGCACTAAGGAACTCGCTTGATCTGAAGGTCATGTTCCCTCGGGTTGGTCTTTGCATGTGGTGGGGGTCCCACCTCCCTCCCCACCTCCGGCCAGGAGCGCCGGGCTGGGCCTCGTGGGGGGAGGACACGGGCTGAGATGTTTGTTTTGGACAATCTCTGGCCAGCGAAAGGAGAGGACGGGCTCACAGCTTCAGGGCTGGGCAAACTTTGCAGCAGGTTTGGCCTTTGAATGCCACCAGCGTCTTTGTTGCCATGAGCCCCCCCATTTCTCTGCAATGCGTTTTACGCTACGAGATCTCCAACATCCTTCCGAACCTCATTGTACCTTAATCTATGTAAAAACCCTGGGGGAAGACAGTAAAAACCCTGGGGGAAGACGGTCTAAACCCAAATCAGGGCTCAAGCAAGCAGCGGCAAGAGGAGCTGAACCAGCCCTTGAAGGCGAGTGGTGGCCTCCCCTGGCAGTCCCTGCTCGCACCCCCCAAACTACAGCAAAATATTCTGTAATTGTCCATTTGGGGCTTCCTAAACCAAGGTTAGAGCAGCCCTGCTGGGGCGGGGGACGCAGGGTTAGACGGTCCAGTGGTAATTTTCATGTTTCCAAAAGTCTGCTCCCAATGGCGACTCAGCGCCCGGCATTCAGCCCCTTCTTGCCCTGGGGAGACTGAGCTTTCCACGCACAGCCACGGAAAAAAGCTGTTAAAATTTCCACTTGCGTGCCTGCAAAAAAAAAAAAAAAAAACACAACAACAAAACCAAAACTGTAAGGAGAGTAAATAAATTAGTTTATTAGCCATGAATTCAGCCCAGCTGTCTAGGAGTTACTCATTACTTTGCTGGCAGCTTTGGACTGGAGCCAAGTCACCGCGCTTGGCCGTTCCCGCACCTCCCGGCGCACGTGGACTTGTTTTTGAAGTGCAAGGAACGGTGCCGGGCACCGTTTTGCTGCGGTGGTTTTCGGTAGGGGCGAATGTCTCAGGCTGTGCGGGCTTCGCTGCTCCTGGCTGGGATAAGGAGACCCGCGGGACCTCTGCTTCTGGCCGGGAGAGCAGCTTCGTTTCTCCTACCCAGGAATTTCCCGGCCCAGCTGACACCTGGAGAAGCAGCAAAAATAAATACGTTTTTAAATCTGGATGGGCTTGTTTAGGAAGCTGGAACATGTGTCTTTTTTTAGGGTGCCCAGGTGCAGCACAGACGGGCAAGGGTCGCCTCTTCCCCCAGCCGCAGCGGGTCCCCGGCACCTCCACTCATTGGGAGAGCCGGCAGCACCGCCGGGAGCGGGGACACAGCACATCCCCGGCCGACGGCGTGTGTGCGGACCTCTGGTCCCAGCCTGAAGCCTCGTCCCCTTGTCCGGCAGCCGGCTGGCCAGGTCCTTCCCCACCATACCAGCCGTGCCGGGGGGAGAGCGGAGCGGGCAGAGCTGCAGGTCCCTCTCCCCACGGGGAAGGTGAATGGACATCTTAACACCCAAATGTCATGTGGATGTCCCCCAGCGCAGGGGAAAACCTGCAGGCACCCGGCCTCCGTGTTAGACTCAGCTCCTCCGCCAGCCACCTCGCTGGCACGGTGACGCTGTGACGACTTCGTTCCTCCATCAGATGTGCTGGGGTCCTGCGGCAGCTGGGAAAAATGGTCCCTCTCCCACCGGCCCTCTGTCACCGCACCCCTGAAGGGCTCAAGACTTCAGAGTCTGCAAAACGGAGTGGGAAATGAGGAGTTCCCACTGTCCCAGTTGAGGACTGGGGACTGCGTACCCTGGGGGAGCCATGAGCCCGGAGCCCGGTCTAGCCCAGGGGGTTCCACCTCCCACTTGTGCAGCTGAACCCAGGCAGCAGGCGCCGACCCACGTGTCAGCTGAGATAAGAAACTAATGTCAGGTTTATTTTAAGGATGCATATTTTTGGTTTTGTTTCCCCTTTGTAACTGTTCCCAGCCTGGTAGGAATGATTTTTAACCCTTCACTTTGACACAACAAAACCCGCGCTTTGCCTTTTAGGCTTATGTAGCGTTGTAAGGGGGTTTGGGGGGATCTGGCAGAAACAGGGCACGTCGCTGTCACAAAAGCTGAATACATTAACGGGGATGAATTGTCGTTGCGGAGAAAGCCTTGGGGAGGATGTCACTGGAGGCGAGTTTAGGGTCCTGAGAACGAGGGAATATTCCCATTACACTGGAAGATCAGCCTCTGACGGGGGGGCGTTGGTGCGATGTGAGGGGTGAGTTATATTGAGGGATGACTTTGGGAAGCAGGCGTCTTGCCACAGCCTTGGAACCGTCTTTCCTCCCCAAATAATGCCTGCTGGGGGAGCGGGGTGTCTGCCAGGGGGCAAGTCTCCAGCAAGCAGCGCTGCCTGGGGGCGGCACAGCCGGGCCAGGCTGCGGCCCCCAGCGGGCACAGTGCCTGCAGGGGTAGGAAGCAAAGCGGACGTGGACTGGTGTTCCAGTGAGCTTTACAGGTTTATTGATTTTTGATTCCGTTCACCTAGAAAAGGTAAAGAGTGTCTCTCAGCCCCACATTGCAATGAGACAGATGCGGCGCTGCCTTCCCAGGGCGCTTCCACCATTCCCAGAGACAGGCAGATCCAGCAGCTGCGCGCCAAACGCTCCTGCACCAACACTTCAGCCACCGGGTTTGGGCAACATGGTGTGTGACCGAGCCACTGTCCCCTGCCAGTGGCATGCAGGCGGGAGAGACGGCCTTCCGCTCTGCCTGGAGCGCCCGGGGCTGAGGCACCCGGAGCAGATGGTGGCTGTTGGGCACCACACCTCACGAAACAGCATCATGGGGTGCCCGGGTGGGATGTATGGGTGGGATGCTCAGGTGGGATGTGTGGGTGGGATGCTCAGGTGGGATGTGTGGGTGAGATGCCCGGGTGGAATGCCCAGGTGGGATGCGCACGTGGGATGCTCAGGTGGGATGCTCAGGTGGAATGCCCAGGTGGGATGCCCGGGTGGGATGCTCAGGTGGGATGCCCAGGTGAGATGCCCGGGTGGGATGCTCAGGTGGGATGCCCAAGTGGGATGGCCGGGTGGGATGCTTGGGTGGGACACCCTCCAGAGCCTCCCTAGCTTGCACAGGGAAGGAAGGGAACGGCCCTGGCCAGGAAGCTCCCACGCATCTGCAATGCCAGCAGAGGGGAGGAGGAGGGTGAGATGGTGGTGGTGTCTGCCAGTAAACGAAGAGCCATCAGCTCCATCCTGCATGCTGCCTGAAGAAGAGCAACACAGGGTGGTGCCAGCAGGGTGGCAAATTTTGGACCCCTGGGTGCTCTGTGAGTGAGGACTGACCGTGTGGATGGGTCCTCTTATCTTCTTCCTCCCAGTTTCTTCGCTGAACAGGGTGTAACTTTCCTGGCCATCTATTCCTGCTGCCAAGAAAATAACTTGATGCTCTTTAAGGAGATGAATTTCTCTAGGACTTGCCCTTCAACCAGCGCGTGCAGCAGCCACAGTCCCATGGGGGAACTCGCCAGAGTCCATCCACAAAAAAATAAAACCATTGCAGACAGCAGGAGGGATTTTGTGTGTGCGTGTCTTACTACAGAAATCAAATCCAATAAAGGTTTTAACTGAAACAAAAGAAAATATGAGACTGCATAGGACTTTTTAGCCCGAGACTGGGTTGGATGGGAATTCCGGCTCATCCAGGTCCTCTCCGGGATGGGCTTCACCTCTCTGGGTAAGCGCTGCCCTACTGAGAGCCACCCCGAGCACTCTCTTTGGGAGCAGAAGGAGAGAGGCAGTGTGGCACTGGGGAACCAGATTTCAAGATCAAAAAAAAGGGTGTGATACAACGGGGCCAGACAGCAGCGATGTCGGGCTGGCTAGCAAGGCTTTCCTTGGGTGCGCTCGAACAACCTGTCCCTGCACCCCATGCAGACGGGGCTTGCTTCGCAGTGCAGGGGGATGAGGGCTGAGCACTTTTATAGCGAGCTAAATTTGGGCAGGGTGAGGAGCAGGACTGATGGCCCAGCCGGTGGTGACAAGCAAGGTGAGAGCAGAGGAATTTGCAGGCAGCCACAAACCTGTTCGCTGAAATACTGGTAGCAAGAAGAAGGAAATAAAAAATCACATGTAACAATAAAATAATAATAATAAAAATAAGCCAGCCCCTCAAACTCTCAGTAGGCGAGTGCTTTGCTGAGGATCCCCCATGATGCCGCTGAACCCCCCAGGGTTGGAAGCCACTGGTTTGCTTATCCTGAGACAGGTTGAAATCGTGAACTGTGGATACACAAACACCCCAAAGCAACGATCAGGCTTCCGAAGAACAGCCCGGGCTCGACGCCTGCTAAACTCATCACCCGCTGTGGCGCTGGGCTGGCCCCTGTAACAACACCCTCTCCTAATTGGGAGCAAATCTTCAGTCAGAGCTGGGGCTGGAAGTGTCTCCGAAACTCCCAAACTCCGTGGGCATTCAAATGTGACTTTGCAGGATCGGGACCCCAAGTCCCAGTATCCCGGGCATGGTTGCTCCAGGCCACGCATGCTGCGGCGAGCGGCAGTTCCCGGGACTTTCTCCTGGCTGCCGGAGAATTTAATTATGAGGGCAGAAGCGTTGGGGCAGAGGTGGCATGTGGCATGGCACGCTCGGGAGGGTGCCGGCCTCCCAGCTCCCGCGCGCTCGGTGCGAGCTCGGCTTTGCTCCCGCGTGCCCCCGCTTGCGGCTTTTTTAGCCTCACTCGCTCTCCTCTGCTGCGCGTGGAAAGCCTCCAGCTGCCGCGCAGCCGGGAGCGTGGCTGCTCTCTGCAGCTCTTGGCACGGCCACGTGTCGTGCCGGAACCCAGAGCTGGTTTCGGGAGGCCCCTCCGGGTGCGGGGCCAGCCCGGGGCACGGGAGCAGTCCAGCAGCAGGGATGCCGCTCCGAGAGCCTCTGGAGAGGGACACCCCCCCCATGCCAACATGTCTTGCTTATTTTTTAGGGGAAAGCGCTCAAAGCTAAATTCAAAGAATGGGAGCAGGCACTTCGTTTCCAAAAAAAATGGTAAAAATGTATTTGCTCCTTTTTAACGCAACTCCAGTTCCTTCTGCAGCCACAGAATTGCTTTCAGATTCCCACAGCTGGGGGACGCTGCTGCGA
>VZSZ01011228.1:325371-336851 GCA_013398815.1 Ibidorhyncha struthersii | reverse complement strand
GGGGGGCAGGCTGTGTGTGGAAGATATACAGCTCCCCCCCCCAGTACTTCTACTACAAATACAAGCCTTCTGTCTCAGCAGTTTAGAGCACCACTGCTCTTTCTAGAAAACCTCAACGGACACGACTGCACACTGCCCAACAAGTTGCCGAGTCAGGTGTTAGCACTTGAGACTTGACTACACAGTGTTTTTAATTAAGTAACCTGCTCTCTGGAGCTCATGGAAAGCTCATTTGAAGAATAACACCGACAGCAAATTTGTCACCTACAGAGAGCTGGGAGTTTTCCCCCCAGTTCAGCACTTACCATCTTAAATGACTCGTTGATGAAATTCCCTTTTCCCTCATACAGTTCATCTGGTTTTACCTCTCCAAACCGTAACCTGTGCTCCTGGCCCAGGCAGTTGGGGAGAGTCCTTCCTGCCCTTGCCCCTGGGGTGGGACCCTGCAACTCGCACTGTATACGCAATAATTTCACCAGGTCACAGGTAGTCATGCTCCATTCCTGCTCACACGCTGCTAGACCCCCTCAAAAAGGTTGGAAGAGGCAGGACATTCCTCCACACCACTCTTGAGATTTGCCTTCTTCTCTTACCAAGCAAGAGTCAAATTATTTCAGGTTTAGATGGAGAGTATGCCTAAAGCCACACCATTTAGTCTCTACATGCTGCATCTCCCAAGGAGGGAGCTGTAGCAAGCACTTGGTCACGTATCTGATAATGTCTGCAGGATAAACCCCTTGAAGGTTTCAACACAATGAACATCCAGAAGTAACCAATGACAACTAGTGTATGGTAAATCCTACAAGAGGGTCTACTGACTGCAGTGTGCACTGACAGCACTTCTTCCCAGTGGTCAATCATATTTGCAAAACCAAAACCAGTAAGTAGAGAAGATGCAGAGGGGAAGAAAAGAAGGAAGCTGATAGAAGAGACAAACCAGAGCGGTTGGAAATGCTTGAAATCTCAGGTTCTGGAAAGAAAAGAAAAAAAACCTGCCTACTCCCAGGGATCCAGCTTCACATCCTTCAGTAGTGAAAAAAGAAAAGCTTTTTAAGACCCTACTGTAGGGGACAAAGCAGGAATAAGAGCTCCTAATCCTCCCTGACCCTCACCGTGCTTTGTCACATTTCCTCAGTTCGTGTCTACAAAACATTGGTATCATCTATTGCTTTCCAAAAATACTGCTCCTTTCCTGTGTTTTTGTAATGCTATCCCCTGGCATCACAAATACTACCTTTTGTCTTTCTTTTCTCCTCATCTCAATTTGATGTACCAGCATAATTTCTTTCTATAACATTGGCATATTTTTATAATGAAAAAGACCCCCCAACCACTGAATTGAGTTGCTATTGAATCTTTATCTCTGCCATAGCACAAGACTCATTTGAAAAAGTGACTCATTCAAATGATTTAAAGTCTTACACATTTATGAAAACTATAAAACGTCTCTCACATGGTGTAGGAAGAGTAATAAAACCACACTGCACCCAGAGGCACAAAACAATCCAGCTACCTGCCAGTCAATCCGCTGGGAGCTGTGCTCTCCTTCTGCATCCCTCCTACGGTGCCAGTTTGCCTTTTGAGCTTGTAACAAGCCCATTTTTGTGGTCTCGGTCTCTTTTTCACAATCCTTTCACACCTATGCAGTCCTTGCTGTGGCAGTGAAGTTACTGCCAATTTACACTGGACTGCTCTGCGCCAAGAAGCAGATGCTCCATGACTCATGCAGTGCTTACAGACACAAGTTACGGATAACAGCACGATAATTAACAATACCAAATGTCATCTCTAAAATTCAAACATGCAGATGTTAATGCCCATGGCATATGACCACACTAATTTAGGAGGCAGTGGCTGCAGTCTTTAATCTATACCTCACAATCCTCCAGTGCTGTTGACCACAGCATGGTTTCCCCCTGTAGACAATGCAGATGTAAACCACATAGGACTCTTCTGCACGCCACAGCAGGGAAGAAGGTAACAAACCCCTTCCCTCCATGGGAAATCAAATACCATCTACAAAAAAACTGAATGCAATGCAATAAAGAGAAATTGAAAGTAACAGATGCCGATTTTCATCTATCATTTGGATGATTTTCAGTGAATTCTGCCTGTCAGAAAGGGCCAAGCATTCGGAAGAGACAGACAACTTGGCCTTGAAAAAAAAAAAAAAAAACAGAAGGAAAAAAATAAAGACCACTGTCAGCACTGCCAAGAGCTAAATCCCCCTGAGCAAACAGTCCTAGTCCAGCTAGGAGATATAGCACGAGTCAAACTGTAATAAGCACTGGTGCACAGTGGCCCTTCCCCAAATGGACTTCAAAGCGCTCACAAGCAGAGGTATCCCGCACAACTCAAGATTTGCTTTAATCGTCACATAGAAATGCCAGGGGATTTGGGGATTACAAGCAAAAAATTAAGATGCAGGAGGAACCGAAGCTGGAATTTTCCCATGGTGACAAGGTCAGGATTGCCACAGAATCCGTGTTTTCCACAGCCAGGCAGGACATCGCATTAGTCCCCCTGGAAGGCGGCTGCTCCTCCAACAGCTACCAGCAGAGGTTCAGCAGTAACACAAAGGACCGAGTGCCATCTACTGGGCTGCTCTATCAGCTCCCTCCTGCCAGAGCTGGCATTCCCTGACATCTCCCAAGCACAGGTAGCCCAGCCCTTCTCAGGCTGCTGCCTCGGGCACGATCACCAGATGACATAGCAAAAATAATACTACTCTCTGTATATAGGAGCCTGGTGTCATGATTGGGGCAGCCAAGAATCTAGAGCTAGCCAGAGAGACAGACCTTGGGAGAAAAGCGACAAAACAGCATCTATGAAGCCCTGAAGGGGCTTCACAAAACCTGATAGTTAGCAGGTCATAGAAGTGATATTAAAAAAAAAACCCAAACAAAACCCCACCAAAACAATCTCCTTCCCTGTGAAATTTAGCTGGACAAACAGGCAGAGTAAAAAAGTTAATACAAAAGATTTATTGCTTAAAACTGTCTCTGGTTATGCATATGGCTATAGGAGGTTCCCACTGGATCAGTCTGCCAGCTCGTCTCTCACCAGCACAGGGAATCTCTTGCCTCCTTCACAGAGCTGCGTGTAAATTGCCCGATACAGCTGAGCTGCAGAGGCCTCTGGGCAGAGCCTAGACTCCAGCACAGGCAGGAGTTCTGCCATCGTGATCTGGAAAAGAGCAAAGGAGACATGTCACCAGAGCCAGTGGGCACTTTTACAGTTCCATGAAGTGAAGTGGCTGCATAACAAGTGAAATCTAACCACAGCAGTATGACTAATAACATGCTAACTGACAGACAGATACTTTCTTTTGTAATATTTAACAAAGGCAGAGTTGTTCATCCTCTGCTCATGCAGTACACCAGCAGCCACCCGGCTATCCTAAAACAGCAGGACAAATGGTAGTGCTTTTCCTCTGCTGCAGAGATGGCTCAGTGCTGGGATGAGATCAGCAACTTGGGAGAAGCTGAAGCTGATACTGACTCAGGAGCCCTGCAACCACACAGTGAAGCGCTTACTCACCCAATGGTTAAGTTCAACCCTTCACTCACGACTGCTCCCGTCACCTCCCAGTTGGGCCACGTTAATCCAAGACAGACGGGCAAGTGGTCAACTCCAGCCCAAACAGAACGAACCTGCACGCCCCCCCAGCAGCACAGGCTACAGGGGATGCTAAAGCTGCCCAACGTTCCCTGACCTGTGGTTTATTAAGCCTAGCTTGTGACCTCTCCATGCTGTCAAACAGCCCACTGGCCTGTCGCAGCATAATTAACAGCACAGAGCCCTGGCATTATGACTGTGACTGACAACACAAGCACAGGTGAACTTCCACTCAAAGGAAAAAAAGTCCACCTTTAGTGCCCCACTCTTGAATTAATGCTCAGAAAGACGTTTTGCCTGGGATTCTTTTTTTTTTTTTCATCTTCCAACTGGCATCAGCTTATGAAGTCTGAGCAGTCTGCGCATTAAAAACCCACACAGCCTACTGTGCATGCTGCCTTCCCAGCAGAAGAGTGGACAATGAACTGCACGTGTCAGTCACCTCCTTCAAAGCATTTTTTCAGTGGTGGAAACAAAGGAAGACCCAGACTGAACATCTGCAGGGGGGTCCCCTTCCTGTTCTCCATAAATCTCTGCCCAGGGACAGGGAAACAGGACACAGTTGCTAAATCTCTGGGAAGAGTCAAGAGCTGCAGACAGGAAAGCTGCCTAAGGGCAAGCTGGCACATGAAGGAGTGCTACACTGCCCCAATTCCTAAGAGAAAGCCCCTTCTCTTCCAGCTGCTTGGACCGCTCCTGATGCGTAAGAATAGAGGAAACAGGCCTTCACCATCAAAGACAGTCTAGGAGCTACCAGGACTTTCTATGATTCTTGGCATTCCTCCATGGAAAGGCAACAGACAGGCTTGGCCCAGGGATAAATACCCTGGGAAAGGACGTATGTATCTTGTACCAAGTCCATTCACTTCACCTGTCCCAAGAATTTCACCTATATTGCACACTCTGCAGAGAGCTGCTTCAGATACTTGGAGCTCACCCAGCACAAAAGACCTACTTGGATACACAGGCAGAGAAAATTGAGTCAGTCAAAGCATCAGGCAACAGGTTTTGGTCACTACTTCATTTTGGGCAGACAAAAATCAAAAACCTTGCAACACATAATAAAGATTATAGCACTGAAGTCCCATTTGAAGACAGGCAGCAATCTATCTTCAGCCAGAGAGGTGTGCCACCAGTTATGAATATCTTCCCTGGCTTACAAAAAATGGCTTTTCCAAAGCCTCTGTCACTCAGGTCAACAGCAAAGGTTAGGTCAAAGGATATGATTTCACAGATCTTCTCTGCCCTTTGCCGCTGTAGGCTGAGAAGAACAAGTGGTCCCTGTGCACCAAGCACTCTGCTCAGGCTGGTGGAGAGCCTGACTTCCTACTGTGTTCTTACAGGAGGTCTGAGAATAGTAAAATCAAGATTAGCAGCACAGTGCTTTAAGATTTAAAAGGAAAGGAACAGACAGCAGAGAAGTCCACTAGCTGGAGGTCACACAGGAAGAGAATGACAGAGTGGGTGCCCTAATGGGACTGTAAAGGGCCACCAAAAGGGGTCTTCAGGCATTACCAACAACATCCTCCATTGCCAAACTCTTCTAGAGTAGATAAAAAAGCCATCCCAAAATCTTATCAGGAAAGGCTCAGCCATTTAAAGGCCTCTGCTGCAATCTTTTTTTTGAAAAAAGTAAGCCCATTCATCTATAAAGTAAGCAAGGCACTGACAGGACTTGGACACAAGGCATAAAAATAGAAGCACCACTGGGAGAGCTTGCTGTGCTGGTGCTGCTCCCCCATCGAGATCCTGTACGCCAGCTGTTGCCCTACAATTGCCCTGACTCACCTGTTGTAAGGCAATTTCTTGGTGCAGCATTGACACTCGCAGCTTCAAGGCAAACAGGTCCCTCAGCTCCTGGAAACTGGAGTAACAAAGGAGAGGCACAGCCAGCACACCTGCACTGTCACTCATCTGTCCCTTGGGAGGAACACAGGCTGGACAGTAGCTTCCTATGTCCTCAGTGCAGCCCGGGCACAGCCTCACCTGGGACTCCACAGCTGCCAGAGTGGAAGAATTGGCAGGAGGCAGAAATATACAAGTTAAATCTGTACTTGCAGAATTTGTGGTCTACTTACTGTTGCTAGAAATTAATGACTAATGACATTGTATTAGTCGGGGTAAGCTCCTCACACATGGCACAATCACGACATCTTAAGCTATGGCATGCAGTCTCCCCCATCTCTCAACAGCTGCCTCACCAGCCCTCCTGAACTGCACACTTTATAAGAGTCCCAAGCCTCTCCTGAACACAGATGGGTGGCAAACAGATACCACAGCTTTGTTTGCCACCAGAGAATTTTACATGCTACATTACCATTAAGGATAACCAAGGAGAAAAAAATATGTTGGTCCACAGTGTTCTGCGCACAGATGGCAAACTACTGTTCAAGCACAGCTGGCCACATTCATACCCGACTACAAAACCAGGGACCGGCTCACCTGCTCGCAGAAGCTGCAGCTTATGCAGGCACTGGGAAACTGTGGTTTGCAAACCCTCCAAGGTTAGAAGGCTTTCATAATCCCTTTGCAGAGTGGGATGGTCTAGAAGAGAAGCAGAGAAAAACCAGCAGGCATGAGCATACTGAAACCTTTCCCCCTTGAATACCAGTTCTAGAATGGCCTTGGCTTCATCAGCCCTCATTTTAGGCAGGGAATGCTCCTGTCCCTCATGTCCAGCACATGCCAAGAATACAAGACACATGGAACTGAAGCCCACTGAAATCATCCTTATTCCACCTTCTGCCCCCTCCAGCCCCCTTTCATCTCCTTACCTGCAGGCTCAGCTTCCACATACCGGCTCAGAAGGGAGGTGACATCCTGGAGGACCTTTAATTCCTCCTCTATCTCTGCAGGACTGAAGGCCGGCATCGGTGAGCAAAACTCAAATGGCAGCAGCTTAAGGAAGGTTTCACACCACCAGCTCTGTGCAGTACCCCGAGCCCTGGGCCAGGCTAGCTGGGATCAGAGGCAGAGGGCAAGCAGCCTGTGAAGTGACATTGGGGGGGGAAGGCGAGGACAGCACAGCTGTGTACGGCATGTTTGCCTTGTGGCCTTTTTTGTCTGGATCAAAAGTTTTATGACTGCTCAAGAGCTGCACTACGAAAAAAACCCTACTTCTTAGAGACCTGGCTTGAACTCCTGTTATTGGCAGCATAACTCTCTCCAGCTGGGAGCATGCTGCAGAGTGACTGCACCCGCTGCATGCTGTACCACACCACATGCTCGTGGAAAGAGGCAGTGAGCTGAGAAAGGATACGGTTGTCTGGATCCTCTCTATAAAACGGTTCCTTGCAGCTGCTGCATCCACACTTGTTTGGCAGAGACGACATCTCTCCCATGCCCTGAAAAATGCAAAAGGGGCAGGAGGTGGAGGAGTTATGCTCCACTGTACCAGACAGTGCTCACACAGAGCTGTGACACACCAATATGACTTATCAGCACTTCAAATACAAGCATCTTCCTCACCCCTCACTTTTACAGAGTATTTACTAGCCATTTCCCCCCCTCATTTTTGAGGGATGGTATTAGATCAACAAGGACACCCTGCAGAAAGCATTAGACACAGAAAAACACTTGTTATTTCTCTCAGCTTGTTTTGAGTGGAAGGATTTACAGCCATCAGAAGAGAGACAACACATTTCTATAAGCAGAATGTGAACTTGCAGCACATCAGTACTTCCGTTGCATTGCCCTATCTTTTTATCCCACAGGAAAGAAAAAGTCTTCCCTTCCTTTCTTGAGGGGTAAGTCACTTGCGTTTCTGTACATTTACTCTGTTAGTCAACGTGTACAATCAGAAGAGCAGACAGGACAAATTCTCACCCTAGCTCTTATCACAATGATTCCTTCATATGCCGAACTTCCTCAAGACTCTCCTTTAATCACAGTTCTGGTTTTGGGTTGGTTTTTTTTTTTGGACAAAGTGGTATGTTTGGCAAGAAGCATGACAGCAGTGCGTCAGTATCAGGGACACAAAACATAGAGGTTTAAGGACGCAAGTAAGCTGGCCAGGACCTTGTATTAGAGTCCAGTTTTTAAAAGAACGTGTTACACAAATAATAGCACTACCAGAGAGATGCGTTTCACCAAGAGAGTTCAACATCCCCACTGATGCACAGTTCCCATAATATCCTTTATTTAAAGGACTGCTTTAAAAAGCCAGTGCATCTCAGCCAGTCTCCCAAAACCTGCCACAATAAGTGAGAGTCATCAGGAGGAAGCTTAAAATAGTTACACAGTGCACAACTGCCTAACCCAAGTGTGCACGTGTCTTCTCTCCAGCCAAACAGATCTTTTAAATCTTGATAGAAACTGCAGTTTTCAGAAACACATTATGCAAAGAAATAGCAAGGTTAATAGAATGGAATAAAACAGAAGTTACCAGGCAAGATGCATTCCCTCTACAAGGGATCTTCAGAGCAAAGGTTATTTTCAATCTGTCACAGAGTTGAAAGTAATAGCTAACAGTGCAAAATTACACCAGAATGATTAAGAAAGCAAAAGGCTCAATTTACAAGTGAAAATTAAGGGAACCAAGTCTTTACAACTTGCTGAAGGGCAACTAACAAATGGTGTCTGATAAATGACAGTTCCCAAGAGGAGGAGGAACTCGAGGGTAGCACAAGGACTATAGTTAGATCTAAGATAGGGTTTAAGCTTAATATCTGGACAAACCACATATTGAGAAAACTGCTGAATTATGGCAAGATTTCTCAAAGGAAATGGTGGGAAACCCTTCCAGAAGGCTGGAGAATGGACTAGAGTACCGAGTTCGCCAGAAACTCAACCACCTGCACCATCGGTGCAGCAACATTGTTATTGGCTCTATTTAAGAGAGTTCATCAGCAAGAATCAGCCTCAAAGGCAGCGGCAGTGCTTCCAGGCTTGCGAGGTGCCCCTGCAGAGCAGTTCAGGTCAGCAACCAGTTGGGAAACTCTTTCATTGCACAGGGTGCAAAGGCACCCAGCCCACAGGGCTTCCTGCCTTCAACAAGTGTACGGTATCAACAGAGACTTCTGAAGAACCGTTAAACCCACAAGTAAAGCGTTCCAGTACCTTCACAACTCAGGGATTAACAGGGATTAGCACTCTGAAAGCAAAAGTAACACTACTGGCTAGAATAACAAGAAAACACCTGTCCTCAGAAACAACCTTGCAGAGACATGCTGTATTGTCAACGACTCCTGGTCTGAGCTCAGGCCCCACACACTGCGGGGTCAGTCCCCCGCTGTGACCCTCAGACCAGCCAGGTCTCCCCCATCTGACTGTAAGCAGAGGGTCGTTCTGGACTGATCACTCTGGGTTTACCTGGAGTTCCTGGAATAGGCTTTCCGGTAGGGAAGAGGTAGCTTCAGCTGGCATCTACAAAACAAGAGAAGCATCAAACCTGACTGCTAGAGAGCAGCACAGCCTTGCTGTCAAACACAGAAAATGACATTTTGTCTAAATTTGAAAGTAATTTAGCTGTAATGGAAGATTTCAACAACCCTGGAGACCGAATCCAACATCGCCTTTGGCCTGTCCTCAAGGAAGGAGGATCAGCCTCATTCATTTCCACAAGCATCACTGAGCTGACTTGGGAGAGGTCACGCATCCTACCACCAGCCATCAGAGGTTCATCCAAGGTGAGAAGCAAAGCCCTGACAAGGTAGAGCGCAAACTTGGAAATGACATCTTCAAGGAAACCAACTGCTACAGACATGAGCGCAAGCAAACCTCCCTATGTTGCCATACCTGAGCATGAGAAGGCAGCTTTGCTTAGCACCAGATGACACTCAAAGAAACAGGAAAAGGACACTTCAGCTTCCACTGGGAAAATGCGTCTTAACTCCAAAGTAGAATAATCCCTAACTTGTTATTGCAAAAACATGTCAGTTGGCAGTTATAGCTAGTCACATGCAGACTGGGAGCACAAGACCACAGTTTGGATTTTAAGTAAATAAACATTTGAATCCAGATTCCTCTTCCCCCAGCAACTGTCACTCAGTGTCCTGTGTCCATTCCAACACCACGTGAACAGTGATAATTTCCTCTCTGCACAAACACAAGAGGTGGGCTGTGGCAGCTGAGAACCATTTCTCAACACTTTCCAGGTGCAGGCACGTATCAGATCTGAACTTCACTGTTTCTTTAAAGCAAAGATTACACAGAAAAGAATATAGATTTTTTTTTTTAAATAAGAAAGGGAGGTCTGAATACAAATCCAGTCTTCTAAGTATTATTTTACAATAGAGAATCTCAGTAATATCCACTTCATAATTCTTCCTACATCAAACACTTGAAACAACTGCATTCTAGTCAATACTGATTTGTGTAGTTACACAGGCAGTATATTAGAGGTTAAAAGGGCTAGCATTAAATCCAGATACCACCTCTCCAAACAGCACTGGGCATATGCTTTTTTTGAGAGAGAGAATTCATGCATTATGTACTGGTATTATTAAAAAAGAATTTTAAAAAAATCAGGAAGTTATAACAGAAAGTACACTCAGAGGATCAAGAAAGCTCTACAGAGGCAGCTTGCCAAAAGAGTCATGGGGACTACGAAATATCAAGTGCCTTAATTAAAATACTTTCAAAATTCCAGCCATCCACGAGTAAGCCTTTAAAACAAAAATTCTTGCTCAAACACAACAAAGGCTTTTAAACTGTAAAGGATCCTTCCTCTTGAGGATGATGGATGCTCTGTAGAGCAGTCGAAGGGACCAGGCTTTGCAGATGTGCTAGCCTAAACATCAAGCAGAACCAGACAGAGGTGCCCATCTCCCAGCACTTACCCCTTTTCCTGCAGGGTGACTGTCTGAGGTGAGGTGCTCCTTCCCAACACGCCTTCAGCTGTAGGGTCCTCCTTTCTGCTGGACTTTCCCAAGGAATCACAACTTTTCTTCCCTGCACCAAACAGTTGCCTGCCAGCAGCTACAGAGTTCTCTCCCCCAGCTGAATCCGCTATAGAAAAGCTTTGCTGCTCATTCAGGGCAGATTTGGACAAGCCAGATGGCTTTTGGGGTTCAGCTGCCGCACAGGGCTCTCTATCACTGGCACTGATTGCTGTCCTATGACTTCTTCCTTGTTTGCAAGCCACCCCTTTCGAGGGGTTCTTCCCAGCCATCCTGGGACCTTGAGAAACACATCCAGCTGGGGCTTTCCTTTGCAGTTTTTTCACATCTGGCTCAGTCTTGTAAGGCGCTCTTAGCTGGTATGGAGAAGACTTCTTCAAAGAGGCAGACTTTTTGCTTACAGCTCTCACCTTTGTGCTCTCAGAAACATCCTCCGTGGATACAGGCACTTGCTGCTCTTCAGCATTCTTGGGAGCAAGTCCCTCACCTGCAGATTTCCCTCCTGCAGCTCTCTGGGCCTCTAATGGAGCTTTCAAGATGCTTTTCCTAACTTTCAGTGCCTTTGCTAAGGCCCTGTTCAGCAGCTCGAGCTCCTCCAGCTCCTTGGGTGAAGGCCTGTTCTCTGCAAGAGAAGACATCATCAGAAGGTCCAAACCTGGATCTTCCCTATTTGTCACTGGACTAACTCACTCTTCCAGGTGTTACAGAAGGAAACGGAACCCAATGAATGGTGCAGTGGGTATTTTGGCCACACTCCCACAGTGACTACACAGGGGATGCAGGCAGGCTTGCCAAAAGCCTTGAAGGCCTGGGATGGACGCGAGTCACAGGAGGAGACAGCTCTCCCGAGTCAACCCCCCCCTTCACCAACAACAGACAACCACCGTGTCTCGGTCAGGCCCGCAGACACACCATCGCTGGCCTCGGTTACTGTGGGAAGACTCCGAGCTAACACCAAGGAAGAGAGTGGCAGGAAAAAGGCAGAGGGGGGGCTTCAAGTCGATGCAGGTCACTGGAAGGCAT
>VZSZ01011228.1:310355-324606 GCA_013398815.1 Ibidorhyncha struthersii | reverse complement strand
TAAAAAATAACAAAAATTCAGAAAGTGGGAAAGAAACGATTCTTTGCCTTTGAGGGCTGAATCTTCATGTTGAGATGTTCATGATTTCTCTGCGGCCGTGTGGCCACACTCTTCTAAAAAAGATGAGAATTTCAGGTGGCTCACGGAGACAGGACTTTAAAACCCCTTATAAAACATGACAAACGTATCAATAAAATCCTGGAATCGTTCACAGAGCACATTGCGGGCTTCCCCAGTCGCCATCACAACATACCGCCAGACTCAGAATATCCGGATTTGCTATAATTTGTGCTTTTGAGCAAACAACAAGTGGTCCCTAAGATGTTTCTGGCCGAGTAGATTGTTTCGTCTCGACTCCAAGTGCGTGAAGCATCCTGCGTTTGCCTTCTTTTGGCAGAATTATTGCCGTGGTTTTCTCCTGATCAGGTTTAAAAGTCCGCCTCAGCTGGGGCCGCAGCCTGATGCTGCTGCGAGGTGGCTCTGCTCAAGGTGGTTTGCTGCTGGATGGGGATGGCCACGGAGATGCAGTTTTACTTTAACTCAGCAGAGGGCCGAGTGCTGCTGTGGCTGCCATCATCCCCGGGTGCTCTGGCAGAGCACCGCCTGGGCGCTGAGAGAGTTACACATCTCCTCAGGCACCTGGATGCTGTTGACATTTAAGCAAGTAAAAACAACCAAAAAGGGGATCAGACTGCAGTAATCCAGAAAAGTCACCTGAGGCCTGAAGCCCGCTGGAGCAGCGCTCCTGACGCCCTTAGCTTTTGCATCAACTCTCTGTGGTTTAGAAGTGCTATAAAAGGAAGATGCCCAAAACCCAAGAAACACACTGTGTTTGAGACGAACCAGGCATGTGACCGCTCCAGAACCTCTGGCTTTTGCAGGCAGTAAGATTCCTATTAACAGCTAAGAAAGCTTTAATGCAATCCCTTTGTCGTTAATCTGCATCTCGCTGGGAAGAAGGAGAGATGACCATTTGCATGTTGCCTCCAAGTCAAGGTCCAGGTTAGGTGAGTGCCACTGCCACCACGAAATTAGGAGGGGTGGCACGCCAGGAGGCGGAGAGGGCAAGACCCTAACTGCCCCTTCCAACTGCAGCGAACGCTGCACCGGTTAAGCTGTGGAGTGAAACCATGGCGCAAGAGTTGGGGTGAGGTGCTAATTAGTAGGTGGGTAGCAGAAACTTTCTGACAGAGATAAACCCACTCCGCTGCTGACGCTCGGGGCTCAAAGCATGCCTACATTTGACATAACAGCCTGGGTGCTGTAAGACCTCCCTCCCTGCACGGGATGGCCCCTCCACTCCCGTCCACACCTCCTCTATGGGCTCCTCCTGCCTCGCCTTCTGTTGGGTCTCGCAACAGGGCAGCTGCTCAGTAAATCAGTTCCAACCTTCTCTTGTGGGTGGTTGGTTTTCCAGTGGATCATCTGGCAAATCCAGATGAGGAAAAGATCCAAGGTATTTGTATCTGTCTGTTTCCGCTGACAGCAGCTCATGGTCAAAGGGGTAAATGCAGCAAAAAGCCATATTCTGTTCCTGTAGCAATGAGCCCTGACCCAGTACAGACCTGATCTACTGGCACAGTTGGCACAGGAGGCATTCGTGCCAGGATGGAGCGATTTGGTTTTAAATCAATGGAGTCTGAATTATGGTTTGAGTTCATGACATTGCTAGCTGGGAAAATGCTGGGTACCATGACATGACACACATGCTAAGTAACATTTAAATTGGTGGAAATTACAACTTAAAGATTTATTTACAAAAGATATGTAAGTTAAAATGCCTGTGCAACCTGTGCTGCTGGTAGTCACAGCTCTGCCACCAGTTATTTTCGGTACCTGCAGTGATGAGGCATTTTGCGTAGATGACATGTCGGGGAAGTTACAGTGTCAGCACTCATTGCTTAGATTGACAGGTGCCAGGTGATATTCTGCAATTCATATTTCTTCTTTACTGAGAGCCCAACTGTTGAATACCTATAGGCTAATAAAAATAGTGTCCAGGTGCTTGGATCTCCTGCTGGGTGCCTAAAGCTCTTTGAAAATCCAGCCCGTAGTCCATCATGGTAGGACTCCCTAGGGTAAAATTCAAGACATGACATTTCCATGAACACCAAGAGGAAAAAAACAAACAAGATAAACTTCATCACTAATAAACCTACCCACACTTTCTTTATTATATCCCATAAGCTATGCTCTTCCTGTCTGCTGCCCATGGAGATTAGTGCTATCTCCTGAGTTGGCACAGGAAAATCCTCCCCATATATACTGTGGTAATGTTCTATACAAACTCTTCAGGTTCTGGGGAGATACCTTGAAGACTGAGGAACTGATTTACACTCTCCTCTGGGTCCCAGACCATTCTTGTTTGAGCCAAGGAAGAGGAGAACCTCCCAATACTTCCAGTGTAAGTCTGAGAATGTTGCTATGCTGCTGGAAAAATGCACAAATATCCAAAGGTCCTTCTTCAACTCTTGTTGTCGGTTTTTTTTTGGAGCAAAGACGCCAGGAAATGAATCTTGGGAAATACAGGTTTATAAATAGTTTCCCAGACCCTGTATCTTGCTGCAGCCAAAATCCCTGCAGAATTCACATGGCTATCAGCAAGATGGGGTGGAAAGGGGATGTGACATGTCCTGGAGAGAGGACGTCTTGTAGAACGTTGCAGCTGGATGTGAAGGCACGTAAAGTGTGCAGTGGGCACGTTGGTCTTGCTTGCACTTGCACCCAGTGGGTGCTGTGTCCTACCAGCCAGCAGGCAGATTCCCAAGCTGCAGGTCAGTTGGGACTGCATGGTTTCAGTTGGGATAGAGTTAACTTTTTTATTAGCAGCTGGTATAGTGCTATGTTTTGGATCGGGGACGAGAAATACTTTTGATAGTGTACTGATGTTTTCGGTTGTTGCTGAGCTCTCAAGGCCTTTTCTGCTCTTCACACCACCCTGCCAGCGAGTAGGCTGGGGGTGCACAAGGAGCTGGGAGGGGACACAGCCGGGACAGCTGACCCCAACTGGCCAAAGGGATATTCCATACCATATGATGTTATGCTCAGTATATAAAGCTGGGGGAAGAAGAAGGAGGGGGGCAGGGGGGGGGGACATTTGGAGTGATGGCATTTGTCTTCCCAAGTAACCATTATGTGTGGTGGAGCCCTGCTTTCCTGGAGATGGCTGAACACCTGCCTGCCATGAGAGGCAGTTAATGAATTTCTTGGTTTGCTTTGCTTGCACAGTGGCTTTTGCTTTACCTATTAAACTGTCTTTATCTCAACCTATGAGATTTTTCTCACTTTTACTCTTTTGATTCTCTCCACCATCCAGCCTGGGGGGAGTGAGCGAGTGGCTGCGTGGTTCTAGCTGCTGGCCAGGGTTAAGCCATGGCAAGGTCACAGGCTACAAGAGTTTATAAAATCAGGACAAGCATTAGCTTTGTAAAAGTGGCTAGGTGAAAAATGCTGACAGCAGGGACACTCTTGTAGGGGAGTACTCTACTCTGCATCCTCACCCTCTTCCTGAACTGGAGGTTACATTTTATCAGCCCTCATTAAAATGAAACAGAGATGAGGAAAGTCTTATGTATGTGAAACCATGAAACAGGTGGGGCTACAGTATGTATCCAAGTTGGAAAAGAGTACAGCTGAGGTGGGAAGATCCAGAAAGAAAAGGGAAGGTCTTTCCAAACGTGGTGTCCTGAGGCATGAGTGTCTATACACCAGCTTGGCGTTTGGGATAGGGGAAAACCCAATATGGAGCATCCAGGGCTCTGGCAGCTGGGTTTCTCTGCTATGCGTTACCTTGGGTTTGGGCTGGATGTGGCCGTGGAGCAGGCTGCACCTCTCTCACTGGGAACACACTCCCATAAGCTGATGGGATGAGCCTTGCTCCAGAGGCTGTGACTTCAGCGCTGGAGCATAGAGCAGGCAGCGGGCAGGGTGGGGAGGATCTGCTGTCCCACGAGACTTCCCACCAACGGCAGAGGCCAAAGCTTTGGCGTGTGGCACGGGTGATCTCTGCCCAGGCTGTGTAAATCCGGTACGGCTCTCAAGAGATCCTGTTTGGCCATGTGGGTGGAAGGAAGTGAGGTACTGTGGTTTGGGGAGAAAACAGTTTTTCAGCAAGGAAAGCTGTGCTGTGGAGTGAGACTCAGGGACAGGGAAAGCTACGAATCCAGAGATTTGGCCAGGGTGTTTGGAAAACATCTGCAGCAATTCATCACACAGCCCCTGTGAACGCCATGTGCAGAGTGTTCTGCCTCTGGCTGCTGTGTTACTCTGCCAGTGGTTTTTTTTTTTGACGTGCTGCAGTAACAACAGGGTCTTTCCTCCCATGTCCGGGTAGAAAATGATGCATTTAACACATGCAGGTCCCCATAAAACCAGGCTAGTAGTTTGTATGCCACAGGGGAAGCAGTGGATTAATCCCCTGCCTGGGGAGTGAATGTGTTAAAGATCATCACATTAGCACATCTTCAAAATCCTGAACCCAAGCTGAGGTCTTGGTTCACACTAAATGAAAGCAATGTCCCTCGGAGCTGTCAGACAAGGAAAGGGTCTTGTCCAGTTGTTTGTGGAGAGTCCCCCGTATAGCTAAGGGATTTGAGGCTATTTTGCCCTCAAGGCTTCTCACTAGCTGATTTACAGTCTGGGAAAATGCAGCCAAATGGAAACCTGATGAGTCCTTCCTTTCTAGCCTGACCTTCTCACAGCATGGGCTCTTGTGAAAAAGAAGAGCTGGGGTTCCTGTTGGACAAAGAGCACCCACCCATGGACCAGGGCTTCTCCTGCTGAGGACTCATGCACTGGGGCTCAGCATAGTGTTGGGCAGACTTCTGAAACGCCTCATCAGAGTTCTCACAAATGCCACGGTCATCCACACCTCCCCAAATATCATTGCCTCTGGGCTGCTTTGCTTCTGCTGGCAGGAAAGAGACCCTCCTGCACGAGCACAGCCGCTTGCAAAGGAAAGACCCACTGCAGCTGTGGTCTGGGAGAGCCCCAGCAGACCAGACTCCCTCAAAGTGAACCGCTTCTTCACCCAGTGCGTGTTTCTGTGCTGGAAAGGCTTAAAGAATCCTGCTAGAGAGCATTGCTGTGAGATTTGCATGACCACCCTCAGTGTTTGCACACTAGCAGTTACTTCCCTGGGAAAAGCAGCTCCTGGGGATGGGGGGTGAACTCTGGGCCTATCGCCACTGGAGGCTGCGGATGCCAAAGGCTGCATTGGTTAAAAGGGGAAAAAAAAAGAGAATCTATTAGCAAAACTCATGGGGAAAAAAACCCACAAACAGGACATGAATGCAAAGATCTTAGCTGTGGGGAAGGAGGTCTCTCATCCACTGTTTGCTGGGGAAATACCAGTGTGTGTTGTCTGGTTGCATTCCGTGTCCTGTGCTTCTGCTGTTTGCTGCAGGTAGAAACAGGGCACTGGGATTGGTGTAATCAGTGTGGCTTGTGACCCCGAACTCCCTGTCCATCACAGAGCACACAGTGAGCAGCCTCTGGCCTGTGGTGGTGTTCATACGTTCATGAAGCTCAAATGGGAACATGAAGGCTAGGGGTGGTGGGTACATCAGCCACGCTGGCGACGGGATTCGGATATGACCCCGAGCCTCTGGCTGATGCTGAGTTTGAGTCTGAGTCCCATGGAGGATGGAGAGGACCAAGGGCCAAAGACAAATCTTTTCCTATTTCTCTCAGAATTGCTGGTAAATATACAACAGATTTATGTCCTTCTCTGCCATTGTGATACCCATGGATAAAGGTTAAAATGGTGCTGACTCTTTGCTTATTAGAGGAAGTTCAGACATGGGGCATATGTACCTCGGAGAGGAAAGACTTCCCAGTCAAACACATTCATATTTATTCCCAAATGTCTTCCTTCCAGGTGAAGAAAGGAACACCAAACCTTTAACTTTGACAAAGCCTATCATTTCCCATCTCAAGATATTTTTGGCCAGGACAGTGAGGGTTGTTTTGCCATACTTCTTTGGGAAGTGTCTGTGCAGTGGGATGAAAGAGAGCACAGCCGGGCTCAGCCTGGCCACCCCACTATCCCACTGCCTCTGTCACCTCTGTAGGCATTGGGCTGTGGAGCATGTAAGGAAAGAGCTTACCATGGCCCCATGCCCTCTCTCTGCCCAGAGCCAGCAACTGGTCAAACTGGGTGCTGCTGCAGCAGCTCTTTGTGGTTATTGCCCAGGCACTGGGCTGTGTGCTGAAGGAGGCAATGCCAGGAGGCAAGGGCCAGTCCTTGGGAAACCCAGACTTTGCAGATAACAGAGAAAGTCTGGAGGAAGCAAGACTTTCCCTTGGTTGATGAGGAGCAAGTTAGAGATCAGTTAGACAAACTAGATATCCACAAATCCATGGGGCCTGATGGGATGCACCCTTGAGTGCTGAGGGAGCTGGGGGAAGTCATTGCTGGGCCGCTCTCCATCATCTTTGAAAGGTCCTGGAGGACAGGTGAGGTGCCCGAGGACTTGAGGATAGCCAATGTCACTCCAGTCTTCAAAAAGGGTAAGAAGGATGACCCGGGAAACTACAGGCCGGTCAGCCTCACCTCCATCCCTGGAAAGATGATGGAGCAGCTTGTGCTGGGTATCATCTCAAAGCACCTGGATGAAAAGAAGGTTATCAGAAGTAGTCAACATGGATTCACTAAGGGGAAGTCGTGTCTGACTAATCTGATAGCATTCTATGATGAGGTCACTAGATGGGTGGATGAGGGGAGGGCAGTGGATGTTGTCTACCTTGACTTTGGCAAGGCTTTCGACACTGTCTCCCACATCATCCTCACTGGCAAGCTTAGGAAGTGTGGGATAGATGGATGGACAGTGGGGTGGATTGAGAACTGGCTAGCAGATAGAGCTCAGAGGGTTGTGGTTAGTGGTGCAGAGTCTAGTTGGAGGTCAGTAACAAGTGGTGTCCCTCAAGGGTCAGTACTGGGTCCAGTCCTGTTCAATATATTCATCGATGATCTGGACGAAGGGATAGAGTGTACCATCAGCAAGTTTGCTGATGACACTAAACTGGGAGGAGTGGCTGATACGCCAGAAGGCTGTGCTGCCTTACAGCGTGACCTGGATAGGCTGGAGAGTTGGGCAGAGAGGAACTTAATGAAATTCAACAAGGGTAAATGTAGGGTACTGCATCTGGGGAGGAATAACCCCATGCATCAGTACAGGTTGGGGGCCGACCTCCTGGAGAGCAGCTCTGTGGAAAGGGACCTGGGAGTCCTGGTGGACAACAGGATGACCATGAGCCAGCAATGTGCCCTGGCGGCCAAGAGGGCCAATGGCATCCTGGGGTGCATCAAAAGGAGTGTGGCCAGCAGGTCGAGGGAGGTCATCCTCCCCCTCTACTCTGCCCTGGTGAGGCCGCATCTGGAATACTGCGTCCAGTTCTGGGCTCCCCAGTTCAAGAAGGACAGGGATCTGCTGGAGAGGGTCCAGCAAAGGGCTACAAAGATGATTAGGGGATTGGAACATCTTTCATATGAGGAGAGGCTGAGGGATTTGGGTCTCTTTAGTCTGGAGAAGATTGAGGGGGGATCTTGTTAATGCTTTCAAATACTTGAAGGGAGGATGCCAGGGGGATGGGAGCAGTCTTTTTTCAGTGGTGCCCATTGATAGGACGAGGGGTAATGGGCACAAGCTTGAACATAGGAAGTTCCATCTTAACATGAGGAGGAACCTCTTTACTTTGAGGGTGGTGGAGCACTGGAACAGGCTGCCCAGAGAGGTTGTGGAGTCTCCCACTCTGGAGACATTCAAAACCCGCCTGGACGCTGTGCTGTGCAACCTGTTGTAGGTGACCCTGCTCTGGCGGGGGGGTTGGACTAGATGATCTCCAGAGGTCCCTTCCAACCCTGACTATTCTGTGATTCTGTGATTCTGTGTGGTAAGCAGGGCCTGGTGTAACCATGCATGCTCTTGGTTGGGGCGGTACACGCTCCTGTAGCACAGAAGATTAAAATTGGTGAAAATCCAGAGGTTTGGAAAACAATGTGATGCCAGGTACAAAACAGAAGAGACCTGGCAGTAACTGTACAAATAAATCTGCTTCAGCTCTTACTGAAATAGAACATACTGAGAAAGAAAAACCTCCAAACACTCCTATATCCGTGTATACGGAGGTCCACACAGTCAGAGTCCACTGGGCTGTTCTGGTACCAAAGGACAGACAATAAGCCATGGCTTTATGAATTGCTTTTCCTAATTGCTCTTTTATTATGTTCCTTATTTAGTTAATAATTAGGAGCTAGAGGAGAAGGGAAATGCCAGTTCTGAGTCTGTGGTGTGGTGACTGATACTAGAAGAGGCTGCAGGAATATATTTAGATTTTAATAGAGCATTTGACACTGTCTCAAAGTTCTCTGCGCAAAACCGATAAAGACAGGCTGTATGCGAAAGCTAATGCTGGAAAAGACTGCATCGGGTGGAGGAAGGTATCTAAGTTTCTACAAACATCACTGCCAGATTAAGATCTGATTAATCAATTCAGACTAACATCACGTTAACATCATCTTCATCTTTGCTGCCAATCTCAGACAAGACCTTTCAGCTCCAGGCTACCACATCATCTATTGCATAGGTAAGAGGATTTGATGAGCTCCATCCCGTTCCCTGTGGGCAGCAATCATGATCAGAATTGAGCTTGTTGTTTTCCTTTTTTCAGTTTCATCTTCCTCTTCTAGAATTCAAAATTTACTGCAAGTTTCCATGTGCTGGAAATCATCTTTTCATTACTCCTGGACTTGATTTAGGACACAAGACAGAGTTTTTCAAGCCACTTTCAGCTAGAATGACTTCCAAATTCAGCTGTCCATTTTTTATCTCTCTGAGTGCATTCAGCTGAAACTAAGAATCCTCCATATCAAGCGATTTTGAAATGCTTCAGATGTGCAGGCACGTGCATATCATCTCTGTAAGGACTTCTGGTTTCTACTCATATCTCACACTCAGTTTCTTGCTCACGCATCTGCTAGGAGCGCATCCTCGCATTCACTGGTGATATCTGTGCTAGAATAACCTTCCACTTCTCATCCTTGTCGGCAAGGTCGGCATTTATCAGACAGCTCCAGCTCTCAGATTTATTCGCAAAAGTTCCCATCTGCTGTTTTTGATGTGAAAGGAATGTAAATTCCTTTCCTGTATCATCACTTTAATGCCTCATCTCTGGGAAAAATAGTAGTGGTGGGCACTTGGAACATCTTGGAAGGGCCGTTGTTTCCATACCATGTCATCTGCCCGAAGCAGTAATTCTCCATCTCTTGAACAGCTTCATATACCTTTAGTATCTCCACTGAGTACCGCCAAGAGGCAGAAATTCCAGTCATCGGTAGAGGTAGTTATTAGTAGGGAGTCATATCAGCCTGCAGATTAAAAAGTTGCTTCAGTTCTCCTTTGTACTTTGAAACGAGTACTGATTAAGAGCCATCAGAGATGCTGTTTTGCAATCAGTGGCTGTAGCTTTTATAAGTAAGCTTTTTTAAGACAGGCCAGCCATAGAGACCCTCTCTCATAGCCTTCTAATTTCCCCAGGTGATATGATCATGCCCAACGCTGGAAGACCATAGCAACTTTGAACAATTTTTGTTTTGATCATATTAAACCAGGTACATCATTCCAGTAGGCATCACCGGATCGGTATCACACCTGGCTGCGAAAGGACAAGGTGAATTCCCTGTGAATTTGGCATTTATCTTTGTTAGGGTTGAACCCAGCCTTGACCTGAATGAGGAAGGGTCTGGTCCAGCTCTCCTAAGGGAAGTGCAGGCATCAGTGCAGAATTGCTAATGGGGGTGGCTGAGGTCTCCAAGCCCCTGCTGCCCCCAGTAGATCAGCCTGTACTTTACCACCTCTGTTTTCAGTTTTTATCTCTAGGTTGAGCTGACAAAATAGTGCTGGCCTTACAACAGGGAGTCGTTGAGTGGCCATGGCCTCCATTCAAATTCAAAAGCCCCAGACAAGGGGCTAATTCTGACTGTGGTGATGTGGTTTGTCTGGGAAGCTCTTTCCCTGGCAATTAAATCAGCCGGGAAAGTGTGTGCTCTCCTGCAAACTGGGACAGAGTGTGGAAGGACTGGATGAGAGGCATTAGAAGCTGGAAACCCTCTTTTTATTTTCTCTATATCAGGTGAAGTCAGCTTTAGCAGGAGCTGAAGGCAAGAGGGAACCAACCCAAAGCCGTGGCTCTTTGCCCAAGGCAGGAGGACAGATGTGTGGAGTGTTGCACTTGAGTGCCTGTTGTCTCCAGAAGCTGCCCTCTCCCTGCTAGGCATGCAAGGTATCAGCGGCATGTTCAGAAAATCCTTGCACAGCCTGTGCTTGGGATCTGTTTGCTCACATGGGTCTGTTTGCACATTCTAGTCCTCACACAGGTGAAGAGTTATGTTGGTCTGAAGAGTTAAGCAGGAGGGCTCATGGTGAAGTGAGAGTCCAGACGGGAGCGATAAAGCATCTAAGTATTGGGGAGGGGTCATAAGTGAACCCGAACGGGGTCAAGTAGCTTGAACATAACCTGTGAGTCTGTGGCCTGGCAAGAAATTCAGAGTATCAGGACCAACAAACTGCCTGGACTTTGTTGTATTCAAGACTTCCAGGGGATTCAGCAGCTCTCATTCCTCCTTCCTCTGAGGCAGGAGTCTCCCAAACCATTATCAGGACTGCCCCCTTGCTTGGAGCGGACTCTCCACCTTGCTGCTGTTGGCATCAGACCCCTCCAACCCCACCAGCCCTCTGCCAGACCTCTCCGGGAGCGGGGCCAAGGCTGGGCCGTGTCCGTCAGCATGAGAACCGCGAACGCCCACTGTGGTAGACCAGCTCCATGGAGGGAAGGTCCCATAGCCCTGCGAGCCCTCCTGGGGCAGACCCATAGCCCTGCAAGCCCATGTGCCAGGCTCCGCTATGCAACGGGTTGCAGGCTGCTGGGAAATGAAGAAAAGCGTTTCTCCTGGTTGGGAAGGAGGGACGCTTGTGTTGAGTTTATACTGTATCTGTGCTGCAGATCAGGAGATAGCTTAACACTCTTGAGCTGTCAGACCTGGCATTTTTCATCAACCTGAACTTGATTTTTTAGAAATTATTGTTAATTACACTCTCCAACCAGAAAGCATGGGTCTTTGATCTTCACAAAGCAAGTACCATCCATTGCTGCATCTTGTCACAGCTCATTAGGAGTTGCCTCCATTCCAAACCATGCTCGTCAGCTCATCCTGGGCCTGGAAGCCTGCATAGGAAGAGAAGGAGTAAGACAAGGGGTTTGTAGCCGGGTCTCGAACAATAGACAGCCCCTTTATATGCAGGAGGCCTTGTAACGAAGGTACAATCATTGATGAGCAGAAGATAAGGCCCAGCAGCTGTCCCAGAAGTGAAGTAGGTATCTCAAACAGGATGATCTTTTTTGTCGTTGTCTTATCTGCAACCCCAGACAGGGACCCGTGGTACCTCTGTTTGAAGCATGATAAACAGGAGTGCATGTGCACCAAGTTTCTCGGAGCTGTACTAGCAGGGCAGGATTTGGCCTCATGGGTGCAAAGTGTCAGTGCTGAAGTTAGTGGTGTTAGCCTTGTTCACACGCTGCCCAGTGATTTAAAGCATAGCTGGTGTCTCGACCCTGAAAAAGCAACACATTCCCGAAGACTGTTGTCCATGAGGCTGCCCTGCCATCACAGAATGATTGCTCTTCAGAAGCTTATCGAGAACTGGAAAGTGAGAGACTTTCAGCATTAATTATAGCTCATTTTTCTGGCAGCCCACCGTTCCACAGCTGATTTAGAGCTGCCTGAAGAGAGGTTAAGAGCCCTGTTGTCCGACTGTGTGGAGAAGTGATCTAAAATAGGAATAGTGCGATGGGGGAGAAGGATGCTCATGACACCGTGACATGCCTTTCCAGCAGCCTTTGCTCCCTGCTATGGCAGAGTGGCCAGTGGCAACGTTTGATGCAACAAAGTCATCACTGCTAGAAATCAATTAAGCCAAAAAGCCCATCGGCATTCATTGGTTTCCTTCTACTTGTCCAGAGAAGTCTGCATCTCTTGGCTTTCAGCACATCCTGGTTTTGGAGCTCCAGGCTGGGCAGCTGTGCCCTGTTACCATTCCTCTCGTGGCCGCCTCCTCGCAGCAACCCTACAGCTGCAGAAGAGCCTGGGGAAGGCTGTTGTGGAGTCAGTGCAGAGGGGAACGGCACCTGCAGTTTACTCCCCGTTAGGTGGGCAGCAGCACGCCCTAAGAAGTGCTGTGAAATGCAGCCAGTGTAAAGTAGTTCAGACCCCTTCTTTTTACCCGCCGTAACTATTAACTGCGCAAGCGACGTGTGGGTCAGGACCTGCGCTCCGTGCAGCATTGGCAGGCTCAGGCTCAGCCTCTCGCAGAGCAGCTGCTCGGCTTGAGCCCTCGTGAGGAGCCGCTTCTGCCCCACAAGCCCTCGCTTGGCTCTGATGCTTTGCATCAAGGGTGCTCTCGATTGAGAAGGGAAAGCGTTTTTCCTGCCTTATTCAGAGCATGCCTCGAGCGTTTTGGCTTGGGAACCCAGCTCATACCACAGTTCCTCTGCCAGACATGGGCCTATCATGAGTTTTTTTTCTGTTTAATCATACAAAGAAAAATGTATTTTCCTTTCTTAGCAGACAGTTTCACTGCAGTATCTCTTTCTTAGTCCCAGAGTATATTTTTTTCCCCTGCTGAATTATATGGTTTACTTTGTGTGCTTGTGTTTTGCCAGACGTAAAGCGTGAGGATGATGCTGTTTGGAGATGGACTGATGAGGCCCTGCTATTCCCAGCCCAAAGGTTAATGCTAACGCAGGGTTTCGCGGGAGGCTCCTTGGGCTGCACATAAGCACGTTTATCTCTGAGTGCTTCTGGGCAGCTCAGCTGGTAAATCACAGAAGTCTTAACCTCCAAATCACCAGGCAAAGCCTGATGTTAGGGGCATCGCTAATGACGGGCAGTCCTATAAACCCCTCAGGCTGGCAGCAGAGGCTGCTTATACAAATCATGACTGTTTGAGCATTCTTCGAAATTTTTAACTTGAATTAAATGTTCTGTGGCCCTGCAGCACTGCAGGTGAATGCGCACAAAATACCAATGGGAAGAACACGGCAAATTCAGGCAGTTCCCTGTCTGAATTTAACACAGGTATATATAGTATGGACTTAACACCCATTTGTTTTGTCCAGGAAGGCACGGTGTGGATACCCTCCCACGTTTCCCACCCAACCCTGCAGTGCCTGCACAGCTGACCACTGCGCGGAGATGGTCCCATCTGTGGCAGAGAGTACTGAGGGCAACGACTGGACAGAGCCAACTTTTGGGCTGGCTGAAGAGGCTGCATAAAGAGGGCCCGAGCCTGCTTCCATTTGCACGGCTGTAGATTGGTCCAGGGCAGGTAGGTGTGCACCCGCAAGGTGGCAGGTTGCAGGTGGGTTGTGTCTGTGGGTGATTGCAGGCAGCTGGCGGAGGGGTGCAGAGAGGCTGGTGGCTGCAGGCTGCAGCTGGGAAGTATTATCAGCTCCAGCTGCATCACCAGTGAAAAGTAGGGCAAGTGGGGAGAAGAGGTGATTTGCAGGGACTGGGGGAACAGAGGGAAGAGCAACCACCCTCCAAGAGGAGTCTGTGGTGATAGAAAAGCACTGTGGGCCTTTGATCCTCTGGTTTCTCTTAGGGTAGCAGGATTTCCCAGGCCATTGAAACTTTGGGGCTGGCATGCTGCTTTTACACGTGAGCTTGTGAAGCAGTATCCTGCCTCTGCGTGTTTACCAGTGTAGTGTTTTTTGTGTGATTTAAAAAGCAACATCCAGCTTATGAGAGCGTTTCACTTTTTCCAGCCGTCCTGCTCTAGCAGATGTCTCCTGACTTTGAGGTTATAAGCGTAACCACTGAAGAACTAAACAACGCAACAGGCGGCTTCTTGCCAGCCAGGCAGGCTGCCCGGTGCATGGGGAGCAGGCAGGGTGGCTGGGGTGCTGCTGCCCTCCCCTCCCCCCCCCGGCCGGCCTGCGCTCACTGCACCTGCCCGGTGAGCAGTGGGGTGCTGGGGAGAAGGGGGANGGCGGGGGGGGGCAGGAGGCAGAGCGCTGCGGGATGGGCTGTGGGTACCTTGCTTTGCCCTTGCCCGCAGGCCGGTGGGCTCAGCTCACTTGGCCGCTCCGTGCACCTTTGCGGCGCTTCAGGGGCAATTTCAAACTGAGAAAATGAATTGCAACGGAGCGGCGAGGCCCCCGAATCGGCTGAGCCGCGGTAAGCGCCGTTGTACCC